>SNQJ01S0011153.1:117298-130017 GCA_010110895.2 Picea sitchensis
CTGCATCATCAACAATCGTGTCAGAACATGTCAACATCATATCATCAAATCAATGAAATATCACAGTAAATAAATCAACCCAAATAGCACACTCCCTGACTCAATCCGGAGTCCTAGGGGTTCCATCGATGCCTCTGCATCCTCAAGGTCCAAAACCCTGCACACTCAATAAAACTGAGTTAATAGCACCTGTCTATGTCAAATCCGTAAAACATCATGTCATCTATCATAACGCATCATAATCAAGGATAAATGTTTCAATATCATAAAAGTCCAGATCACTTGCGAGCAAGTGCCCTCAAAGAATAAGTTTTCTCAGTGCGGCAGAGCGAGATGTTACATACACCCCCTCTTGGTCTAAACTTCGTCCTGAATTTTCTCAGTGTAAATGCCGAAATAAAAGTATCACAGTATCATAAGTCTATCTATCAAACAAAAATGGAAACTGTTGGCGCATATCATATGCGTCCTCCCAGGTCGCCAAGTGCGGACTATAACTGTCCCACTGGAGCTTGACCTGATCTACCGTTCGACGTCGTAACTGTCGAACGCGATGATCTAAGATGCAGACCATCTCAGCCGTGAGTGCTCCCTCGTCCGATACCTGCAAGGAACTCATGTCAATCACGTGTGTAGGATCACTAATATAATGTCTCAAAACATATACATGAAAAACATCGTGCATACGCCTCAAAGAATCAGGCAAGGATAGTCGATAGGCCATGGGCCCCTTTCTCTCCACAATCTCGAAAGGTCCGACGAACCTAGAAGAGATTTTATCTCCCTTTCCAAACTTGATCGAACTCTTATGCGGTTTAACCCGCAAGAAGACTCGATCGCCGACCTCGTAACTACGGTCGACTCGGTGCGCATCGGCATAACTCTTCTGTCGATCATGCGCTTCTTTAATCCTTTGTCTTATGGTTTGCATTTTCTCTTCCATTTCTTGGATCGCTTATGGTCCCACTAGGACCCTATCCTCAAGTTGATCCCAACTCAAGGGCGTCAGACACGGTCGCCCATAGAGAAACTCAAAATGCTCCATCTTAATGGTGCTCTGGTAACTGTTGTTGTAAGCGAACTCTACTAGAGGAAAGAATTCCTCCCAACGCTTTTGATGGTCCATCACGTACATGCACAACATGTCTTCCAAGGTTTGGTTCATTCGTTCTGTCTGTCCATCCGTCTCTAGGTGATACACCGTACTAAAGTTAAGTTGGGTCCCCAAAGCCTCTTGGAAACTCGTCCAAAATCGTCCTGTAAACACCGATCCTCAATCGAATATAATCTTGTTAGGCATGCCATGCAGCCTCACAATCTCACTGATGAAAACTCTCACTATGTCAGGTGCCTGATACGTTGTACGCACAGGAATAAAGTGAGCACTCTTCGTCAGAGTGTCTACTACTACAAAAATTCAGTCATGTCTCCTTGCCATCAGTGGCAATCCAACAATAAAATCCATCGAAATAACTTCCCATTTCGATTCTGGAATGGCATGTGGTTGAATTAATCCTGTCGGGTGTCTATGTTCATCCTTTACCTGCTAACACTCTAGACATCTAGCCACAAAGTTGACTATGTCGGCCTTCATTCCCTTCCATAAGAATAAGGGTTTAAGGTCTTCCCTCATCTTCGTGAGTCCTGGGTAAGCCATGTAAACTGCTCTATGAGCCTCGCTCAGGATCAACATCCTCAACTCGTCATTTGGCAGTATGTAAATCCAACCTCTAAACCTCAATAACCCATCGCTATCAAAAGAAAATCCCTCATATCGTGGTATCATCATTGTGTTTTGTCCGATAAAATCCTTGACTTCTTTGTACTAGTCATCGTCACATTGTAAAGTGAGAATCTTCTCACGTAGATTCGTCTGAAGAGGCAACACCGAAAAGATGCATGGTCTCCGACTCAAATCATCAGCCACTTGGTTCACTGTTCCCTTTATGTAAGTAATCTCGAAGTCGTACTCGCTAAGCAATTCTGACCAATGTCATTGTCGCGTGTTCAGGTCGCTTTGCGTGAAAATGTGTTGCAGCCCACAATGATCAGTCCTTAATTCAAATTTTTGTCCAACAAGGTAGTGTCTCCAAACCTTCAAGGCATATACGATGGCTAATAAATCCAAATCATGTGTCACGTAGTTCTCCTCATGCCTTCTCAATTTCCTCGAAATGTAAGCAATCACTCGTTCGTCTTGCATCAAGACTCCGCCTAAACCTTCCTTGGATGCGTCAGTGCATACCAAGAAGTCTGCGTCCATGTCAAGGACCTTTAGTATCGGCGCTGTGGTCAACAACTCTTTCAGCCTTCGAAATGGTTCTGTGCATTTCTCGGTCCAAACAAACTTCTTGTTTTTCTTCTGCAATTCCGTGATCGGATTTGCTATCTTCGAAAATCCCTTGAAAAACCGTCGATAGTATCCTGTTAAACCCATAAAACTATGCACTTCTGTGACATTCGTCGGCGCAGGCCATTCCATAATAGCCTCAACCTTTGTTGGATCCACGATGATGCATTCACCGGAGATGACATGCCCTAAGTAGTGAATCCTCGATTGATAAAAAGAGCATTTGGACAACTTCCCATACAGTTTGTGCTCTCGCAAACACTGTAGTACCAAGTGCAAGTGCTCGTCATGCTCCTCCGTCATCCGAGAATAGATCAAAATATCGTCAATGAATACTTGGATGAACTTGTCCAGGTACTCGCGAAACACCCCATTCATCAAACTCATAAATACTCCTAGGGCGTTTGTCAGTCCAAATGGTAAAACAGTAAACTCGTAATGTCCAAATCTCATCCTAAAGGCCATCTTAGGGATGTCATCCTCCTTGATCCGTAACTGGTGATACCCAGATCGCAAATCAATCTTGGAGAACACCGTCACACCCTTCATTTGATCGAACAGATCATCAATTATTGGTAAGGGATATTGATTCTTGATCGTAGCCTTGTTCAGTTGACGGTAGTCAATTCAAAGCCTCCATGATCCATCCTTCTTTTGTATGAAAATAACTGGTGCACCCCACGGTGACACACTAAGGCGTATCAGTCCCAGGTCCAACAACTCCTTCAGTTGCATTTTCAGCTCTTGCAACTCTGGGGTCGACATCTGATAAGGCGCTCTTGCTATCGGTTCAGTCCCCGGTTTCAGGTCTATGGTAAACTCCAGCTCCCTTTCCGACGACATCCCATGCAACTCCTCTGGAAATATGTCTGCAAACTCCTTCACCACTGGAAGGTGTTCTAGACCTTCCACTACTCCCTTTTCGTTTAGCGCGAGGATCGCATAAATCTTGCACCCCTTGCGCATACTCTTCTGTAACTATAAGGAAGAGACGAACCTCAGGGATACTCCCTGGTTCTGTCCTACAATCACACGTCTCTATCCTTCATCATCGACCAAGCTCAATTGTTTCATCTTACAGTTGAGTATCGCCTCATGCGATTCCAACCAATCCATACCAATCACGACGTCACAAGATCATAACATCTTGACGTACAAGTCAAACCTCATGACAAACTCTCCCAGGTTAAGGGCACAACCCGTAACCTTTCCTCCAACCTTCTGTTTGGCTCCTTAAGCCATGTCTACGAAGCTAAACTCGTCCTGTTCGACTGCCTTTACCTTAATCCTTTTTAGCGCTGCACCAGAAATGAAACTCTCAGTAGCACCTAGGTCTATCAAAATACTAGGGGTCTGGTTAGAGATAGTACCTGTCATCTCAAGAACAGTCGACTGGTACTCTGCCTGGCGGTTATTCACCGCCGCATGAATCCGATGGGCCTTGCCCATATCTCCCACGGTAGTGGTTCCGACTGATCCGAACGCTCTGGTCCTCTCCACAGGATAGTCGCGCTGGTAGTGTGGATCCCCACATGTCCAACACCCCTTCTTCGACCCAATAGTCCTGGTACCCGAAGTAGAAGATGACGGCCCACTAGCCTGGAACCCAGGTTTGTTCTGCTGAAGAGCCCTAAACTGCTGCTGCTGCGGGCGATGTTGTTGTTGATGCTGTGGTCCCCGATAAGGTGCCCGCTGTTGAGGTGGAGGTCATCGGGGTGTAGCAAAAGTGGATCCCCTCTGGAAGCCACGATATCCCAGCGTATGTCTCACTGGTGTCTGGTGATGCGGTGTTCCATATGAACCCTGCTCTGCTGGTCTTGCTAGAGTCCTAGTCTGACCCCCACTGATAAGCTCCTCCTCTGCTATGAGGGCCTTTTGGACAACGTCGTGCAAGGTTTGAGGCATAAAGATCCTAACTTTTCACGCAGGCTGCCGTTAAGGCCAAACACGAACCTGTTGACCTTGAGCTTCTCAATGTTAAGGTGCAGAGTGTACCGAAGCAGCTCCATAAAATGTGCCTTGTACTCGGGTACCATATGACCTCCCTGTCGTAATACGTTGAACTCATTGAGATAATGCTCAATGAATTCCTATGAAAGGTACCTCTCTCAGAACCGTTCCTCGAACAGTTCCCATGACATGTCTTCAACAGCCATGTTCAGCTGCGGCAGGAGCGTCTTCCACCATAGAAGAGCGCTCCCCTTCAGTTGAGAGACCACCATGCGAACCTTCATGTTGGAGGTATAATCGCGAAGTGCGAAGCACATCGCCATATTCTCCAACCATGCCTCGGTGGCTGCATCATCGGGGGACCAAAGAACTCGAGAAATTTTACCTTCTCGAGTTCACGGTGAATGCTACCTGTAACGGCCGGTGTGTGCGGCGGAACCTCAGCGGATGCCGGTGCCCTGGCCTCGTCTGTGTCCAATCAGCTGATCAATGCCTCAGACATGTGATGAAAAGATCTCATCATCCGAACAACGTCTCCAACTGCTATCTGCTCCTATCCAAGAACCTGCTCACCTCCCTGGGGGTTAGACCCCTTAGGCGTGGATGCTACTGGAGGTGTCACGCCTCCTCCTCTAGCACCTCGTTGTCTACCTATGCGACTTCCTCTAACCATGATTACCTGCACACACACAATCAACTCAATCAACAACAGTATAATAAAATCAAATCATGTCATGGAAGATGTAGAGAATCCCAAGTCGCGGGTCGAACCGACTCTGATACCATATGTAACATCCTCCTCGTTACGACAACAACTCTTTAACAGGGGCAATTTTTATTTTTATTTTTTGTTTAAAGTGTGTGCGTGCATGTAAAAAGGAACATACACACTTGACTCTACATCGCCACCCGAAAACCAACAAGACGCAACCACGATGATCACAACAAGAAGACTTAAGGCACGCAACAAGTAACTGCAAGCAATAAACGACCATAGACATAAGGCGCACAACAAGTAACTACAAGCAGTAAAAAACATACTGGGTTACGTACCCTACGAACACAGGTGGAATAATCCATAGTAGTAGATTTTACTATTTCTGGACATGAAAGCAAGGCATTTAATCTTAGTTCTCTGCTCCGGAGAGAGAGAAGGTCACATAGGCTCCTGGCCGACTGCTCATGCAGAAACTAGTAATCTCTGTCAGGTGTGTCACAAGAGTGGAAACCTTTCCTTTAAAGGGCCCAAGACTCTTGATACGATACTGGATTCCTTACATAGAAAATAATCACACACACAGACTTATATACTATGGCTACATGGAGGTGTCTACATCCCACCCAACGCAAGCAGACAAAGAAATCAAGACCCAATCAAGTGCAACAATTTACTGAACAAACAACCCATCCTCTAAGGAAGGCACAAGTCCAAAGGAGCTCTGACTATGACCACACATGGTTAAGACAAGGCATTATCGACGACCCAATTATATTAGTCACTGACCAATTTTTCCATTTTAATTTTATTAATTCGAAGTGTTACTCAATCAACCCTCTAGAATAAGGAAAATTCGATGGATTGTTATTCCTCATGTACATCTCATAATAACTAATTGCGCTTAGTACATCGACAATASATTTTTTTTTGAGTTAACAATCCAACAATTCTAACAACATTAACCTGGAACAATATCCGCAATGCATTTCATTACTGTAATCTGCAATAATTTATAATCCCAATCCATCGTGTATGCTATCAACCCTAAAATTCCAATGACTTTACCACACAATTTCACCTCACTACTGGTATGTTGTCTATACAAAATTTAGGAAAACTTACCATAAGACAATATTATTATTGCCTTTTAAAATTGCCATAATGCTTGCCATTTGAGATAACACAAGTCATATTACAACAAAACTTTCCATAAAACAATATTAATATTACATTTTATTTGCATGTTATATTGCCATTAAGATAACAACAAGACACATTACAACAAACTATCCATAAAACATTACTAATACATCTTTTTAATATTGCATTTGTATGTTTGCATTTATAATTGAATTTTATATTGCCATGTAAATTAACAACCAGGTCGCATTACCGCAACATCATTCCCTAAAACATAAACAACATAGCTTGGTTTATAATCGGTTTGCAAATAGATGTCCATACAACACCTCCCTATCAACTAACACTAACCTTACGCTGCGATATCATTAACCTAAAAATGAGTTATCATTTCTTTTTAAAAATAATGAAATCAACAAAATATCGATAACTACGACAACAAATTATAATACAGTAAGATATTAGAGGTAGCAAATACAAGGCTTGTACTCCGATACAGAATCTGAAATAATGAGGGCGATAACTACGATGCAGAAACAATATAATACGGCAACATGACATCAGGAGTTCCTCCTAAAACGGAGCAAAACACGTGTATCATGAGCAGTCTGCAACTAAAGAGGGCGCGTTGTCCCAACGGTGATCTCACTTTTCTGACCAACCCCAGAACCAGCTGGGACATAAGGAATCCGAATGGGATGAATAGGTCTTACACAGGGAAAAATCGTGAGAGGACGACTGTCGTTTTTGCAGGGGCGTAATACGCCTCTAGAAACGGTGCCAGCTCATGCGCGTACACCCACCGAAGCGGCTGCGAAGAGGGTGGTCGCCGACTCTTACGGTTTGACCTCTTGTCAACAGTTTCATTATGAGCATCGACCTCTCGGCCTCTGTAGAGCATCGACCTCTTGGCCTGCGTGGCCTTTAACAACATTTTGTTGCTCTCCATAGTTTCCAACTCGGATTTTCTAAAGGATTTCTTGGGTAGCAATNGGGGGGGGGGTGCGCCAAATTCAGACTGTCAATCATGGCCGAATGTCGGGAATGTTAAATATAATGTAACCTCAACAGTCTGACTGTACACTGCAATCTGTACTGGGTAGTTGTACTTTCTATTTTTGTATTGCTTGAGCCTATTTAGCTCAACCCTCTCCCATTGCATTGTATGCCTTAACATCTTCTTTTCTTCATACATTTCAATATACTATTCTATTCTTTCTCTCTGCATTTCTCTTTACTTCACAATTTATCATGGTATCAGTGCTACAGTAGTAAGCCTCTTCACACAGGCTGGAGAGAAACACGATCCTCACAGCGCAGAGCTTCACGGATCTCGAGAAGCATTTGACACAGACTTTTCACAAGGCTTGGAGAGTTGTCCGTCATACTCTTGAAATATCCTCGCAGGAAACTTCCACGAGGAAGTTGTCCGTCATACTCTCTAAAGATCGTCGTAAGAAGCTCACGTGAGGTCGCAGAGCGTACTACGCTCGAAATTTTCAAAAAGTAGAAACACGAGAAGGAAGAAGAGAGTGCAGAAGAAGAAACTTTAAATATTCTTGTAATATTTTCAAGAATCGTCAAAGATTGACGAAGAAGAGCTGCAGGAGGTGGAAACTTTTAAAGAACTCGAAGAATTTGTTCAAATTCGTTAAACATTGCTGCAGAAGGCACAATCGTTTAAAGATTTTTGAAATTCGCTCAAATCTGTCAAAGATTGCAGCAGAGAACGGAGAATTCATGTATTTCTCTCAAATCTTTGAAAGATTCACGAATCTTTCTTCCACAGGAGTAAAGATCGCATCTACTTCACAAAGAACAACCACTGAGGCTGTAAGATTCATCCTGCGAACATATCCGAAGCTAGAAACTAGTTCAGAAGGGACTCATAGAGCGCAGAAAAGGCGAAAGCATTTCAGCCGTTAGATCTTGCATAGAAGACTGATAGCCATTGGATCAGCAAGAAAGTGCACGAGGTTTAGTCCTCTGCAGCGCCAAGGAGAATTTTTGACTTTTGAAGTCGCAAAATCCCGACATCATCTCGATCGTCCATCAAGAAACACGTGGTGAGATCTTGGCGTTTCATGACTCGCAGGTGTAAAGGTCAGAAGACATGTCATGAGAATTCATGAATCGCGAAATTCCAAGTTCTTTTGGACCGTTGTATCAGAAAGATCGTGATCCGTTGATCTTATCCCATCGCCAAATCGGTAATTGGGAGTTGGATGCACAAAGGAAATTGCACTCCAAAAACTCCGATACGCGATATCACGAAATCCCGAGAGGACTTGTGAGCCGTCCATCTCAGAGGACAGGTGGAATCAGATCTAAGTGTCGTCAAATAGACATTTCCGAGTTCGTGGTTTTGAAATACCGACGCAACACGACTTCGAAACTCGCAAAATCGCGATACGCGAAATAGCGATAAAGTCTCAGCCGTCCATTTGACCAGACACGTGGTGGACATTGAGGAAACCGTCAGCATTTCGGCAATCGCGGCTTAAAGTTGACAGAAACTTTGGCATCGCAAGTCGCGATATCCCGAGGTTGAATCATTACCGTCCAACTTGAGGGGACACGTGGCGTAGATCCAAGGACTCGGGAAAAGTCCCGAAAATGAAAGGGCCATCAACACATCGAGATTTAGTGTTTCGTGAATCCTAAGGACAAGAAACACGAGAACTTCAAAACTCCGAAGTCCGAAATCCCAACAAGAGGAAATCTCCGTTTTGCGGCCCAGCTGACGTCATCTCATCAAAATCGTGGGATCGGGAATCTCTACGGGGAAATCGCCGAAGCAGACTTGAGCCGTCCATCTGTTGAGGATGCGTGGCAGAGATCGAGGCTTTCAGAAAATTTCCCGAAAGCAGAGCCCATTGGCTTTACAGGATTCGGAAAATCGCGGATCCTGGAGACGAGAAGTCTGGAACATATCAAATCACGAATTCGCGAGGATAAATCAGGACCATCCATATGTTAGGATGCGTGGAGGTGATCAAAGCAATCGTGAAATTTCCCGAAAGGAAAGCGTCATCGGTAAATCGGAGATTAGGGAATGGAGGAGTCAAAAGAACTTGTCATCAGAACTCGCGATATCCCGATAATATCTGGGCCGTCAGATCACAAGAAGATTTGGACCGTTGAATTGTCCAAAGGCAATTGTTTGCATTTCGGCGATTTGAAAGGCAAAGAGCTGGAAAATCCCGTAGCACTTTAAAAGTAAGGCATGTGGTCACATTGCAAGGAGACTAAGGGCCAATTCAAGCCTGATAATCTCCCTTCGTCCATCGACAAATCGACGTTTCAACAATTGGAGGTAAATACAAAATTTCCCTCTATTGTTTTCTGCAAATTTTTTTTATGGCGTCGTCCAGCAATTTAGGACCAACTCAGGGTCCGATTCTTCTTGGAAAGAATTACGAGTTTTGGTCTCTTCGGATGAGATCGTTATTGCAAGCACAAGAGTGCTGGAAACCAGTGGATCTTGGATATGTGGAATCGGATCCAGCCGCCCTCACTGCCATGACAAATGCGCAGAGAATTTTTCAGGCAACACTGAGGAACAAAGAGAATAAAGAAAAATTATGGATTCAAAATTCAGTGGATGATTCAATTTTCTCCAAAATCACAGGCGCTGGTACTTCAAAACAGGCCTGGGACATCCTCAAATCTTCCTACCAAGGAAATGACAGGGTCAAAATAGTTAAACTGCAGACCTTGTGGACGCAATTCGAGACTCAAAGGATGACAGAGTCCGAAACTGTGGATCAGTTCATGACCAAAGTCATGGGCATCGTGAACCAGATCAGACTGATTGGTGAAACCATCACTGATCAACGAATTGTTGATAAAATTCTTAGAAGTCTACCCACAAAATTTGAAATGGTTGTAACAACAATCCTTGAATCCAAGGATTTGTCAAGATTTTCAACAGATGAATTAATTGGTTCTCTGGTGACACATGAGACCAGACTGCATCTTAAAGATGAGTCAATATCCAATGCTTTCAAAACTCAATTCTCCTTCAGTAGAGGGAGAGGCAGAGGAAAAATCAGAGGTCACCAAGGAAGAGGGAGCAATCAAAGTAACTCTCACTTCAGTGGAGGTAACAGACAACAATATCCAAATCAAAATTTCCAAGGTCAAAGACAGAAGCAACAAAATCAACATCAAAATTTCTAGCCTCAAAGAGGCAGAGGGAGAAGATTAAATGACAAAACAAGTATTCAATGCTATTACTGCAAAAAGTATGGGCACTATGAATCTGAATGCAGGAAGAAGAAAGCAGATCATCTCTCAGGCAGAGAACATGTGTCAAATCACACGGGAGAAAACTCAAGAGGTATGTTTCTCTCATGCCACAAAACTGAAGAACAACCTAAAGATCTCTGGTTGGTGGACAGTGGATGCAACAATCACATGACAGGTAACAAAGAATTACTTTCATGCATTGATTCTTCAATCTCATATGATATTACACTTTGAAATGATTATTTAGTCAAAGTTCAAGGAAAAGGAACTGTTCCTATTCTTACTAAACAGAATGTAAAGAAAGACATATACAATGTCTATCATGTTCCATATTTAAAACATAATTTGCTAAGTGTAGGAAATCTCATTGACCATGGCTACAAGGTACTTTTTGAGGGAACATCTTGTAAGATATATGACAAAATCTCAAGCATAAAATTGATTTTTGAAATCCATATGACCCCAAATAGGATGTTTCCCCTTACCCTTAGAACTGCAAATCCGAGTCAACCATATGCACAGAGTGCATCAACCCTGAATGAAACAATGGTTTGGCATACAAGATTTGCACATCTACCATTTCAGAGTCTAAGTCTTCTTCAAAAAAACTCCATGGTCAAAGGTCTACCTATCTTTAAAGAGAAAATTCCCCCATGTGAGTCTTGCATACTTGGAAAATACAAGAGAACTAGTTTTCCACAGTCTTCCAATCAAGCCAAACAACATCTTGAAATTTTTCACACTGACTTATGTGGACCAATGCAAACAAAGTCAATAGGTGGTAGTTTTTACTTTCTAACGTTTATTGATGATTTCAGCAAAAAAATATGGATCTATTTTCTCAGACACAAGTCTGAAACATTTGCAAAATTCAAAGAATTCAAGGCAGAAGCTGAAAAATAGAGTGGCAAATATATCAAAGCACTCAGGTCAGATGGAGGAGGAGAATACAACTCCAGAGAATTTGCAAATTTATGCAAATCTCAAGGCATCATCATGCAAACAACAACCATATATACTCCACAACAGAATGGAGTGGTTGAAAGGAAAAATCAAACAATAATGAATATGGAAAGAACACTTCTCAAAGAAAAAAGTTTGTCAAATAGTTTTTGGGCTGAAGCAGTAGCATACTCAGTTTATCTCTTGAATAGATCACCAACCACAAGTCTAAAGATGAAAGTTCCCCAAGAAGCATGGAGTGGGTCAAAGCTCAATGTAGCGCATCTAAGGACATTTGGATGCATAGCATACGCTCACATACCTTCTGAATTAAGGAAGAAACTTGATGACAGAAGTGAGAAATGTATTTTCACTGGCTATAGTGAAACATCTAAAACTTACAGGCTTTACAATCCAATCACCAAGAAATTAATTCTCAACAGAGATGTACAATTTCTGGAAAATAAATTCTGGAATGATTCAGAAAATCAGCACATGGATAGTCAAAATCCATTGCTGCCAAGTTCTGAAAACACAGAAAATTCAGAACAGCAAGTACCTCAAAATATTCTTCCAAGATTGCAAGTACAAAGACAACCTGAACATTCTCAGGATAACTCAACTTCCAGCAGAGAATCATTCTTTGAACCACAAAATCAGAGAACTCGAAGTTTGAGAGAAATCCATCAGCAGTTGGATGACTTTGAGCAACACAATCTTTTTCTTTAATGTCATGTCAACCTACATCCTTTAAGGAAGAAGCTAAGGAGCCACATTGGGTTCAAGCCATGAACCAAGAAATTGACTCCATTGAGAAGAACAAGACATGGGATCTTGTTGATTTGCCAAGTCACAAGAAAATTATTGGTGTCAAGTGGGTTTACAAAACTAAACTCAATGAAAAAGGGTAGATTGAAAAACACAAGGCAAGACTTGTTGCCAAAGGATTCTCACAACAACCAGGTACTGATTATGGTGAAACTTTTGCTCCTGTAGCAAGATTAGACACTGTAAGGACTCTATTGTCCATAGAAGCACAACACAAATGGCAAGTATACCAGATGGATGTGAAGTCAGCATTCCTGAATGGTTTTTTAGAAGAAGAAGTTTATGGCAATCAACCACCTGGATTTGAAGTCCAAGAGCACCCAACCAAAGTGTATCGGTTGAAGAAAGACTTGTATGTCTTAAAGCAAGCTCCAAGAGCTTGGTATAGTAGAATTGACACCTATCTCATCAAAAGTGGTTTCAGCAGAAGCCAAAATGAGCCAACTCTTTACACCAAAAGAGATCAGCACGGTAAAATTATAATTGTATGTTTATATGTTGATGACATGATCTACACAGGAAATCTTGAGTTAACAGATT
>SNQJ01S0011153.1:130027-199303 GCA_010110895.2 Picea sitchensis
CTCTCAGTAGCACGGTGTGTTCAACAGTTTCTTCCATTAAGAAAGGAAAGAGATGGTTCGATATCCTTCGGAAATGATGATTCAACTAAAATCATTGGAAAAGGCATAGTCATAATTGGGAAAAAGAATAGCAAGGAAAAAAATGTTATACTAATAGAAGATATGAAACATAATCTTCTAAGTGTTATACTAATAGAAGAACTTCAAGCAACAATATGTATTAAGTGAAATTAGAAATGAAAAGTGTTGCCTAGGAAAGGATTATGAAAGTTATACTAATAGAAGAAAAAAATGTTATACTAATAGAAGAACTTCAAGCAACAATATGTATTAAGTGAAATTAGAAATGAAAAGTGTTGCTTAGGAAAGGATTATGAAATTTGTCTATGGAATAAAATAATGGGTCACACACATTTTGGTAACCTTGTCAAATTCAAAAAAAGGGAAGAAGTTAGAGAAATGCCCCAAATCACAAAACCATACAACACTTTATGAAAGCATTGTCAACAAGGAAAGAAAACAAAGATGAGGTTCAAATCAAAGGAATATTCAACAACAAGGTCACTCGAAATTGTGCATACTGATCTATTTGGACCAACTACAACAAATATTTTAAAAGGTGAGAAATAATTTATGTTATTAGTTGATTATTATACAAGAATGATTGCAGTTTGCTTCCTCAAGAATAAGTCAGAAGATTTTGAAAACTTCAATATCTATAAGGAAATTGTTGAAAATGAAATGGATTCAAAAATCAAATGCTTGAGATATGATAATGGAGGAGAGTTCAGGTCAAAGGAATTTATGGACTACTGCAGCAGGCATGGAATAAAAATGGAATTCTCTATTGCTAGGACACCTCAACATAATGGAGTTGTTGAAAGAAAGAATAGGATAGTACAAGAAATGGCTCTAACAATGCTAATGGATTACAAATTGACAGATGTCTTTTGGACATAGGCAGTGCAAACAATAGTTCACATTCAAAATAGAGTAATGCTAAAAAAAACCACTAACAAAACTCCCTACGAGCTATGGAATGGAAGACTGGCAAATGTAAAGCACTTCAAAGTTTTTGGAAGAAAATGTTACATCAAAAGAGAAGATGGTATAATGGGAAAGTTTGACTCTCGTGTGGACAAAAGAGTACTTTTTGGTTACTCAAGTGCAAGGAAAGAATACAAGTGTTACAAATTTGTGGAAATAATCAACGTAGCAACTGATGAAACATATAGACAAGAATTAAAGGAAGAAGAAAATGAATCAATGGAACAACCCTATGAAGAAGAATCAAAATATGAAAAAGAGGTAAAAGAAGAAGATGAAGAGAATCTGACATAAGCATAAGAGCAAGTTCAACAAGCACCTCCAAAGACACCTAGTAGATGAGTACATAATCTATCATTCGTCAGATCAGATTATCAAAAACAAATATGCAGGAGTTGAGATTAGAAGAAGAATCCATTCACCAGAAAAAACACACCTATCACTCTCATCTATGATTGAACCAAACTGTTTTGAAGAGGCAAACAAGGATGAATTTTGGAATAAGGCCACAGATGAAGAATTGGATCAAATAGAGAAAAATGACACTTGGGAATTAGTTCTAAGAAGAAAGAATAAGAATGTGATCGACACAAAGTGGGTATTCAAGAATAAATTGAATGAAGATGGACATGTTACAAGAAACAAAGCTAGATTGGTATGTAAAGGATATGCACAGGTTGAAGGAATTGACTTTGAAGAGAAATTTTCTCCAGTTGCTAGAATGGAAGAAATCTGATTGCTCCTAGCTTATGCATGCTTCAAGAATATTAAAGTGTATGAGATGGAGGGAAATCAACTTTTCCAAATGAAGAACTTGAAGAATAAGTCTACATTGAACAATGAGAAGGATTTCATTTGTTATAGAATGCAAATTATGCGTGTAAATTGAAGAAGGTCTTGTATGCTTTAAAATAGGCTCCTAGAGCATGGTACTCTAGAATGAATAAATATTTACAGCGGGCAAGGTTCAGAAAAGGAAGTGCAGACAACAACCTCTACATCAAGTAACTCAAGATAGTATTTTATTAATTGAAGTTTATGTTGATGATATTATTTTTGGAAGTATTGATCATAGATTAAGCCATAAATTTGCAAAGGATATGCAGAATGAATTTGAAATGTCATTACTTGGAGAACTATCCTTCTTTCTAGGTCTTCAGATACGTCAAAGAAACCAAGGAATTTTTATCTCTCAAACTAAGTATATTAGAGAAATTTTAAAGAGGTTTGGAATGGAAGATTGTAAACCAGTTACCACTCATATGAAAACTAGTTGCAAGTTGAGAAAAGATGATGATAAGTTTTCCATTGATTACAAAGGGGGATAGATTTATCAGATGCAGAGCACAGAGGCATGGTTCCAAGGGGAGCGATGGTCACAGGGGGAGCATGAGTGATATGAATTCAATATTGCATCAGAGTGTTTCCATCAATGCCAAAGGGGGAGATTGTTGATTAATTGGGTTGGTTGTCATTGATGTCAACCCTTGAAGAAAGTCTAGTAGTGAATTCCAATAGTACAAAGGTTTTGGTAATTGACCCAAGTTTGTTTGATGGATAATGGAATGAGTTTTGATATATTTTTAGGTAAGACTATTCTATATGGATAGTACATGTCATACCATTTTCGGTGGTATGTGGAACATCAGATAACTCCTCACGGTTAAAGAGTTATGTCCATGTGAAGTTGGAGAACCCCCATGAGTCATCTAGAAGCCCCGAAAAGTCAAATCGTTTGCAAAAGAAATTATTTGAATTATAAATTTAATGAAGAACTCCCTAAAATAAGGAAACTGAGATGTTACATGAAAGTATAAATAAGAGGCAAGGCTCTCTCATTTAATCACACTTTAACACATTGAATATCTTTTGTTGTGTAAGTATTATTACAAGTACTCATTGATACATCTGAAGTTGCGGAACTCTTAGGTAGTTCATAGGGTTGATGGAAAAAGTTTCAGAATTACAACGAACACTAAAAAACCTTAATTTGTGAGGCATACATGGACTGACAGTGTATTAGGTTGCGTACATACGCAGCATGACAGTGTATTAGGGTGTGTACGTACACATGATGACAATGTATTAGGGTGCGTACATGTTGGTAAATCCATGGAAACTTGAAAAGATGAAGATGTAGAGGTTCTATATTTGATATCAATCTTCCAGAAAGGTCTACAGTGCTTAGATACATCATATCTATCCATTAGTTCAAAAGGTATGTCTTATTTCTATGAATAGTTGGATTTTGATGTATGCATGAGAAATGGTTATGGAGATTTGAGAATTCTCCCTGGAGAGACTAATGGTTGTATGGGATATTATATATAAGTCAGATCTACAGAAATACAGTGTTGGTATATTGATCAT
This sequence comes from Picea sitchensis, assembly GCA_010110895.2. NCBI lineage: Eukaryota > Viridiplantae > Streptophyta > Pinopsida > Pinales > Pinaceae > Picea > Picea sitchensis. The sequence continues at coordinate 133,445 of SNQJ01S0011153.1, forward strand.
TGATACTTCTTGTTGAGGCACATGTTGTATTTCTTGGCATATGGCTAAGGGTTCTTGTGGTATATGGTTGAGAGCATGTATTGGTTGATGTATTGAGAGGATGAATATTAGAAAGGGTTTGAAGTTTAGATCATGTGAGGGTTATTATACTTATTCATGATTACACACACTTATGGAAAATGACTAGAGAGAGATATGTATGAGGATGCATGCACAGGGTACAGATACAGTCTAGATGTAGTGATAGGTTACATATCTATGTGAAATAAGTTACATAGGGTCAGAAGTTTTCAAAAGAAGGAAAACTCTAGTTTTTAGAAGGCATATGTAGGTTGCATAACAGTTTGGTCACGTACATACGCAGGCTGCACAATAGATAGGGCGCATACACACATGTGATACAACACTACGGGTCACGTACCTATTGTATTTTTTTGATACATGTTTAGTTCAGGTACAGATTGGTTACAGGGAAGTTGTACAGGTTGGCTGTAGGTCAGTGGTACAAATTGATATAGTTATACAATGGTATATCTCATAGTGATAGTCTGGCAATGGTTCCATCATTCTACTTCTAATTCAGGGTGGTTTGATGGGGCAAGGACAGGTGGTTGTAGCTGGAGAAAATAGGGGGGTGTAGCCTCCTTTTGGTTGTAGCCAGAGATTTGGGGAGTTGGAGCTTCCCTCGGGTTGTAACCTTAGACACTAGGGGTTTGGAGCCTCCTTCCAGTTGTGAATGGAAAACAAAGGAATTTGGTGCTTCCAATGGATGTAATTCTTCAAGACATATAAGAAAAAGCATTTTGTGGTTTTCTCCCGCTTTGGGTTTCCACGTAAAAACACTGGTGTATTGTATATGTGTGTGATTTCTTATTTACTAATTGTTTATTTACTCTGTAACTATTGGATGATATTTCTACATTGATATAACACTTTCATTTTATGGTGAAAATGATTATATTTCTCTATTACTGATTCACCCCCCCCTTCTCAGTAATCCAACAAGAGACTGAATATGGAAAATGTTTTTTGATGGTGGCTCTTCTTGGGAAGGAGCAGGAGTTGGAGTACTATTCGTGGCACCAAATGATGAGTATTACATTCCATTTTCCTATATATTATAGTTTGATATCGATTACACAAACAATGTATGTGAATATGAAGCTTTAATTTTAGTATTAGAAGCTAATAGAAAGCTCAAAATTAAACACTTGATAGTATATGGGGATGAAGATCTTATTGTTAAACATATCAGATAGGAATATTAAGCTAAGAATCCTAGAATGATATCTTACATGAATTGTGCATGGGATTTGATTGGAAACTTCTTCCTATATTTCAAAATTTATGTTAGTCCTAGATTGAACAATCAAAAAGCATATGCATTGGCTAAAGATGCAAGTACTTTCATTCCACCCACTATTCAGAAATTGAAGTATCATATTGAGATGACACATAAACCTTCAACTCTGAATAATGTTCACTATTGGAAAATATTTGAAGATGATGAACAAATAAATCAATTTGTGGAGATGGTGGATGAATTTTCTGAAACGCATATTGATCAAGAAAATGAAAATGATCCAGCTTGGATTATGAAAGAAGGAGAAACTCAATAGAAGGTCAAAGATAATATCGCAAATCATAAGATGCTTTTTTCAAACAATAATTAGATTCCAAAAGGGCTCATTCTTTTAGAAATATTGTTTGATCAAATTGATATCCCTTTGAAATCCACTTTGCAAACCTCAACTAGAAGAAGTCGAAGCTTGTAATGTTGGTTCTAATGAAAATAAAAAGCTTTTCAAGTTTTCTAAATACCTTCCCATTGAACTGAAGAAATAATATGATGAATTGATTAAATAATATAAAGATATTTGGTGACGCAGGACCTGCATCCCTTGGGTCGAGATCCACTCACAGGATCGTTTCAAATCTTCCCTGAGCCAAAGTTCTCTTTCAGATACCTATCATAACCTCAACATTTGATCCATAGGACCTTCAACTTCCTCACGGCCTCCAACATGACCACGACCTTTTCCCGAAAAAAAAAAAAGGGATTTCGGATTTTGAGACTCCACGAGTTCTGTTGTCGAGAGTCTCTGCCTCCTCGATCCTCTGAATCTCGATATGCCGAAATGGCCCTAATGGTGGTTAGCCCCTGGACAAACCTTGTTCCATGTGACCACCTTCCTCGTGACTACAACCTACCTCCAAAGGTACATCGCTTCGCAACTTTGGGACTTCCGATGCTAAGCGTCCTGATTCTGTCTTCGAAATGGCTGAAATGCCGCTCCCCGAAATCCCAAAATCCTTGGCTGCTTTCTCCTCCAAAGGATGCATTGCGTTTCATGACTTCGAGACTTCCAATGTGAAGTGTTTTGAATTTATGTTTGCGATATCCCCGAAATGATGAATCACGATATCCTGATACCAGGTGTGACTGCATCCCTACTCCTCTCTATGTTGCGTTTCACAACTTCAGGGTTTTCATCCCTAAGAGCCCAGACTTCTTGTCTTTAGGACTTTCAAAATCCTGAATCTCGATATGCCAAAATGATGGATTCCTATCACGTCCCTTCAATGCTTTCGAGGTTTCATGCTTTGAGACTTTGCGATCCCCATTGCAACCCCTTTGCTCTTCTCTTGTCTACGGGATCCCTTGTATGCCGAAATCTGGTATAATCCTTTCAGGGATTTTCCCGATGCCTCGATCGTTGCCACGTGTCCTCCTATTGGACAGTCCCGATACTCTTGGTGTTTTTGGACTTGTGACCCCAACGAAACTGATCCTTGGTCCTTCGAACTCCCAGTATTTGAACTCCCGATAGCTCCCCGATCACTGCCATGCTTCCTCCATAGATGGATGGCCCTGATCGCTTCAGGACTTCACAAGTTGCGAAGTCGAAGACTCCTCCATTCCACTCTTCAATCCCGAAATCCCTAAAATACAAGGATCTTGTGACACGTGTCCTCCACAGATGGATGGCTCTGATGTCTTCGGGACTTCGTGAGTCGGGACTTCCTATTTCCCTAACTCTTACCTCTCGGTCTCCCGATATCCAAAACCTTGATGGGTCCTCGGATTACCGCCACGCGTCCTCCGAGTGATGGATGGTCTCGATTCCTTCTGGACTTCGCGGATTGGGAGATCGCGATGCAACGATTCCATGACCCCTTGATGTTCTGATCCCCAAACCCTAAAATCCTGATGTGTTCACTGTTTTAGGACTTTGATGAGCCTCTCCTCAGGTCATATGCGAGATTAACTCATTCACACCTTCTCCTAGATCCGATGGCTACCAACTATCTGGGCTAGATCTGATGGCCCAAATCTGTTCTCTTCCGTTGTACTCTTCTGCTGCTCCTGGACATGAAACTTCAACGGTCCTGATCTCATCCTCTACTCGATCCAACGACAACTGTGCTCTCCCACTGAGCATGTGCTCCTTCTTCCTACCTTGGAAGATTTTCCAATTATTAAAGGCCTTGGCCTTTGTCCCGTTCTTTAAGGCCTGCGACTTCGGCTTCTGTCGACGTTCTTGAAACCGCTGACCCTCCTGAGCTTCCTCGAACTCAAACCCTCCAAAGGGTTTTTTTCCTGGCCTTTCTACTCCTCCTTATATCCATGGGCCTGTGTGTGAAATCCCTGCTCCTCCTGAGATTTGTCCTCTTTGAATCCTTAAAGGATTCTTCAACTTCTTCACTCCTTGCAGCCATCACTCTGTGCTCAAAGGAACCTTTCCTCCTGAGCTTCTCCTCTCTGAAACCTTGAAAGGTTTCCCAACTTCTTCATTGGCTTGCAAAGTCTCTGCACATGAAGGTCCTATCCATCCTGAGATTCTCTGTTTCTTAGACCTCTAAGGGACTTAACCCTTTTCTCTCCATCAGATGGAGATTTGGTGCCCTCTTGGAAACCACTTACTCAAGCAACTCTTTGTTGAGCCTGTAGGGTATTCAACAACCCTATGAAGGTCCTCCTCCTTGGACGCTCTCTATTCCAGAACTCAAAGGAGTTCTCTTTGTGAACACATACACCTGCTCAATGCCCTCCTGGCATAGCTCTATAAAATCCTCAGTGATTCTATCTCTTTTCTGAACTCGAACCAGAGTTCTCCTCCTCAATGCAACCCGTGCATCTGCTCAATGCCCACCTAGTAGAGTTTCTCTAGAGTTCTCTCAGTGACTCTGTTTCCCTTAATGAACTCAACAAGAGTTCTCTTCTTCACTCAGTGCGCTTTCTCGATGCCCTCCTGGTAGAGCTATACATAACTCCTCAGAGATTCTTCCTTCTGTTGTGTCCTCCTCTGCACAGTCTCACCTCCAAGGTATTCACCAACCTTGAGGTTTCTCCTTGAGCCAATGACTTTAGCTGATGCACCCTCCTGGCACGTCCTTGCCCAAATTCCGCATAATTCAGGACTGCATCTATGCACTGGCTTTCAGAGCCCGCAACAATCTATCACACCCTCTTGGCATGAAGCCTCAAAGAACCCCAAACCTGAAATCAAATAACCCACAGATAGCAGAACCTATATATCCCTGCAAATGCACATCTATAGCATATAAAGAACACAAAATGAAATTCATAAACACATAAAGATAAATAGAAACTCATGCAGGAAATCTGCCCTTTATATTAATATGAAATGCCTCCTTTACAAGGTTTTCTTGAGCTCAGACTTTAATAGAGTCTCGTCTCCTTCTCTCCTCCACTCTAACTCTCATATAGTTCTCCTATTCTTGACTCTACTCTATCTACACTCTCTCCTTACTCTACAGATAATAAGGATCTTTTACATGAGGGGGCTCTTCGAGCTCTTCCCTCCAAGCTAACTACTCTATTCAATTACATTGAATTCACAATTAAATGGATGTCTAGTCCAGATCGGAGCTAGATCCATCCTTACAACTATTTAAGGCTACTCTTAACTAAGCCTGTGCATAGGCATAACTTTGGATCTACCAACCTTACAAACATTTAGTACAAATTTCAAATTCAAAATTTGAATAAGAGGGCTACACCTCTCCTTCTTCATTGAATGCGCACTGTGTTGGCTGGATGACTGGCACATGGATGGCTTGGGAGTGGTGCTCCTACATCATACTCCTCTGTTATGAAAAATTCATGAGATCCTGCTCATGAGCTTTCCAGCATGGCTGTTGAAATCCACCTGGATCCCAAACAACTCTTTGGAGTTGTATCTCTGCTCCATCTCTTTGCTGCTGCTGTTGCTGTTTTTTTGCTATGGCAAACCCTCTTTTGCTTAGGCTTTCTCTGCTGGCAGTCTCCTGTAATGACTTCAACATCAACTTCCTTACCTGATCTATCTCCTCATTGAGCTTCTCCCATGGATGGCTTTGTGTATGCAGTCTCCTCGGTTTCATTTCTTCTCTACAAATGGGTAGATCATCATGATCTCCCATGTCATCCTCTTCATCCTCTGTGGCACTAAATGGACACTCTACTACAAAGTTCAGCTTCACAGTCATATCACTGATCTGCTGCTCAGCTTTTTCCTATGACAACTCTACTTCTGCCATATCTCTTTGTGTTGGCTCAAGTCCAACCTCTCCCAACTGCTCCTGGGGCTGCTATGCTCCTCCTGCATCTACTTCCAACTTCATCTATTGGATGTGCATTCTCTGCACTATCACCCTTCTCTCCAGGGATTCAATCTGCTCACACAGATCATCAAAGCTCATGATGTTTGCCTCTTCTTCTTCTGCTGCTGCAAGCTCCAATGCTGCAGTCATCTCTGTTTCAGCGTCCTGGCTGAAAAATTTGAGCCATTCCTCGAAATGCTCATTTCCTTCTTCTTCTTGGGAAGCTTTTGATATCTACTCCAACTCTTCCTCTTCTTTGACAGTCTCTACTAGCTATATTTTTGTTGCTCCTACATCGAAAACACAAACTCTCGCCTCAACTGGGCTACCTAGCAGGAATATTTGAATTCCTCCAATGATCAGAATGTCCTTCTGATCCTTCTCCCCTATCAGTTGTCCTTGCTGATATGAACTCAGCTCTGAGCTCATCTTCTCTCCCTTTTCCTCCTAGCAATATGGGATTTCTTTGCTGCCCCCTTGGTAGTCTATGAGATCCTCGGATCTCATCTTATTGTCCACCTAGAAATTTGAATTTCCAGTCCTTCCCTCTTGGCAGTCTATGAGACCCCACATTGATCTCACCTTATTACCCTCTTGGCAACATGAAATTTCCCTGCTTTCCTCCTGACATTCTATGAGATCCCGCAAAAATCAAATATCATTGCCCACCTAGCAATTGGAAATTTCTTTTCTACCCTCTTGGTAGTCCTTGAGATCATTTTGTGACCTCAGTTCATCCTCAACATCATTGAGATTTCTCCTAGCCTCTGGTTCACACACCTGAACCATCTCTTCTTCATCATCCCTGAGGCTTTCATCATGCCTCATCCATCTCTTTAACAACCTCTGCTATCTTTTGGCCACCAATTCCTTGACTGGCCATTTTACTTTCCTCTTCATGGGCCATTCATACACCCAATGTGATCTTTCATCCTGTTGCATCTACAATGAAAGTTCCTCCATCCTTGCTCTGATCTTACTGAGCTCTTTATCCACCTCAGCTTTTCTCAAATACTGATGGATCTTCTTTCCACTGCGTGCATGGCCTTCAGTAGCCATATTCTTGCCTTCAATTTTCCCTCCTGGAAAATCTGTTGCTATCACTCTGAAACCCTAAGTGCTTCTAGCCTTCCCCTACAGTCCTCTCGACTATATCCTTGACTATTGCGTACCTGTGAGAAATCACCATAGAGTTACAATGCTCTATCTCCTTTTGCTTCTCTTCTACAAGCTGCCTCTGTCGCCTACAGAAGTCAAATCCCACTATGATACCACTTGGTGACATAAGACCTACATCCCTTGGGTCGAGATCCACTCACAGGATCGTTTCAAATCTTCCCTGAGTTGAAGTTATCTTTTCGATCCCTATCGGAACCTCAACATTCGATCCACATGTCCTTCAACTTCCCCATGACCTCCAACACGACCACGACCTTTTCCCGAAGAAAAAAAAGGGAATTCAGATTTTGGGACTCCGTGAGTCCTGTTGTCGAGAGTCTTTGCCTCCTCGATCCTCCGAAATCCGATATGCCAAAATGGCCCTAATGGTGGTTATCCCCTGGACAAACCCTGTTCCATGTGACCACCTTCCTCATGACCACAACCTACCTCCAAAGGTATGTCGCTTCGTGACTTCGGGACTTTTGATGCCAAGCGTCCCGATTCTGTCTTTGGAATGGACGAAATGCCAATCCCTGAAATCCCAAAATCCTTGGCCACTTTCTCCTCCAAAGGATGCATTGCGTTTCATGACTTTGGGACTTTCGATGTGAAGAGTTTCGACTTTACGTCTGTAGGATCCCCGAAATGTTGAATCTCGATATCCTGATACCAGGTGTGACCGCAACCCCGCTCCTCTCTATGTCACGTTTCACGACTTCGGGGTTTTCATCCCCAAGATATCGGACTTCTTGTCTTTAGGACTTCCGAAATCCCGAATCCCGATATGCCAAAATGTTGGCTTCCTATCGCGTCCCTTCAATGCTTTCAGGGTTTCACGCTTCAGGACTTCGCAATCCCCATTGCAACCTCTTTTCTCTCCTCTCGTCTACAGGATCCATGGTATGCCGAAATCCGGTATAATCCTTTCAGGGATTTTCCCAATGCCTCGATTTCCACCACGTGTCGTCCTGTTGGACGGTCCCGATACTCTCGGTGTTTCAGGACTTGCGACCCCAACGAAACTGATCCCTAGTCCTTCAAAATCCCGGTAGCTCCCCGATCACTACCACGCGTCCTCCATAAATGGATGACCTTGATCGCTTCGGGACTTCACAAGTTGTGAAGTTGAAGATTCCTCTGTTCTGCTCTTTGAAGCCCGAATCCCCAAAATATGAGGATCTTGTGACACGTTACCTCTGCAAATGGACGGCACTGATGTATTTGGGACTTCGTGAGTCAGGACTTCCTCTTTCCCGAACTCTTACCTCTCTGTCTCCTAATATCTGAAACCCTGATGGGTCCTTGGATTATCGCCACGCATCCTCCAAGTGATGGAAGATCTCGATTCCTTTGGGACTTCACGAATCGGGAGATCGCGATGCAACGATTCCACGACCCCTTGATGCTTTGATCCTCGAACCTTGAAATCCCGATGTGTTCACTGTTTCAGGACTTTGATGAGCCTCTTCTCAGTTCATATGCAATATTAACTCACGCACACCTTCTCCTATATCTGATGGCTATCGGTTATCTGGGCTAGATCTGACGGCCTAGATCTATTCTCTTTCGATGCACTCTTCTGTTTCTCACGGACGTGAAACTTCAACAGTCCTGATCTCATCCTCTGCTCGATCTGATGGTAGTTGTGCTCTCCCCTCAAGCCTGCGCTCCTTCTTCCTGCCTTGGAATATTTTCCAATTATCAAAGGCCTCGACCTTTGTCCCTTTCTTCGAAGCTTATGGCTTTGGCTTCTGTCGATGTTCTTGAAACTTCTGACCCTCATGATCTTCCTCAAACTCAAACTCTCCAAAGGGTTTTTTTTCCTGTCCTTTCTGCTCCTCCTTTCAACTATGGGCCTATGCGTGAAAGCATTGCTCCTCTTGATATTTTTCCTCTTTGAATCCTTAAAGGATTCTTCGACTTCTACACTCCTTGTAGTGTTCGCTCTGTGCTCAAAGGCACTTTTCCTCCAGAGATTCTCCTCTCTGAAACCTTGAAAGGTTTCCCGAATTCTCCACTGGATTGCAGAGTCTCTGCACACGAAGGTGTTATCCATCCTGAGCTTCTCTATTTCTCATACCTCTAAGGGACTTAACCCTTTTCTCTCCCTCAAATGGATATTTGGTGCCCTCTTGGCAACCACTTACTCAAGCAACTACTTGTTGAGCCTACAGGGTATTCAACAACCCTGTGAAGATCCTCCTCCTTGGACGCTCTCTATTCTAGAAGTCAAAGGAGTTCTATTTGTGCACATAGGCACTTGCTCAATGCCCTCCTGGCAGATCTCTATAGAATCCTCAGTGATTCTATCTCCTTTCTGAACTTGAACCAGAGTTCTCCTCCTCAATGCAACTTGTGCATCTTCTCAATGCCCACCTGGTAGAGTTTCTCCAGAGTTCTCTTAGTGACTCTGTCTCCCTTAATGAACTCAACAAGAGTTCTCTTCTACACTCAGTGTGATTTCTCGATGCCCTCCTGGAAGAGATATACAGAACTCCTCAGAGATTCTGCATTCTGCTATGTCCTCCTCTACATAGTCTCACCTCCAAGGTATTCAACAACCTTGAGGTTTCTCCTTGAGCCAATGACTTCAGCTGATGCACCCTCCTAGCAAATCCTTGCCCAAATTCCACAGAATTCAGGAGTGGATCTATGCACTGGCTTTCAGAACCCACAACGTTCTTTCACACCCTCTTGGCATGAAGCCTCAAAGAGCCCCAAACCTGAAATCAAATAACCCACAAATAGCATAACCTATGTGTCCCTGCAAATGCACATCTACACCATATAAATAACACACAAAGACATTCATAAACACATAAATATACACATAAACTCATGCAGGAAATCTACCCTTTATATTAATATGAAATGCCTCCTTTACAAGGTGTTCTTGAGCTCATACTTTGACAGAGTCTCGGATCCTTCTCTCCTCCACTCTAACTCTCGCAGATTTATGCTATTCTTGACTCTACTTTATCTACACTCTCTCCTTACTCTACAGATACTAAGGATATTTTACATGAGGGGGCTCTTCAAGCTCTTCCCTCCAAGCTACCTACTCTATTCAATTACATTGAATTCACAATTAAATGGTTGTCTAGTCCAGATCAAAGCTAGATCCAGCCTTACAACTATTTAAGGCTACTCTTAACTAAGCCTGCACATAGGCATATCTTTGGCTCTACTAGACTTACAAACATTTAATACAAATTTCAAATTCAAAATTTGAAATGAGAGGGTTGTGCCTCTCCTTCTTCATTGAATGCGCGTTGTGTTGTCTGGCTGACTGGTGCATGGATGAATTGGGAGCGATGCTCCTGCATCAATATTTTTTCATGGTCCTATGAAGATCTAAAAACTTATGATACTTCTATTATAAAGCATAAGATTCCTTTAAAACCAGGTGTCAAGCCTTTCAAGCAAAAACTTAGAAAAATCAATCCTATTCTCTTTCCTGTAATAGGAAGTGAGGTTAAAAAACTTCTATATGAAAAAATTATCGTACCTATTAGATACTCTAAATGGGTATCTAATCTGGTTCCTGTCCGAAATAAAAATGGGGAGATAAGACTATGTCTTAATTTTATAAATCTGAATCGATCTTCATTAAAAGACAATTAACCTCTTCCCCAAATGGATAATATTCTTGAAAATGTAGATGGGGAAAATTGAATTTCTATGATTGATTTATTTTCAGGGTATAATCAAATTGTTGTCCATGAGAATGGTAAAGAAAAAACTACATTTAATACTCCATGGGGAAATTTTATGTATGAAAAAATGCCATTTTGTTTGATGAATGCATACACAACTTTTCAAAGAGCCATGGATATAGTTTTTTCTTGTGAGAGATAATTTTTTTGTCAGTTATTTACATGATCTGATATTTTTTTCTAATTATAATGCAACACATTTGAAACATCTGAGACAAATGTTTGATAAATTCAAAAAAAATTCTTTGTATCTAAATCCTAAGAAATCTCATTTTTTCCATGCAAGATGGAAAGTTATTAAGACATATTGTATCAAAATGTGGAATTAAAGTTGATCCGAAAAGAGTTGAAGCAATTGATAAGATCAATATACCAAGAAATAAAAAATAAATTTAGTCATTTTTAGGAAGAATCAATTTCTTGAGAAGGTGTATTCCAAATTTTATTGAAATTATTAAATTCATCACGGATATGTTGAATATGGATAATGAGGTGAAATGTACAATAAAAGATAAGACATTTTTTCAACGAGTTAAAAAATCCATAGGAGAAGCACCCATGCTGGTAAGTCCTGATTATTCAAACAAATTTTTGTTCTTTACCTTTGCACTTGAATACACAATTACAACAATACTTTTACAGAAAAATAATGAAGGATATGAACAACCTATTGCCTTTTTTAGTAAAATCCTCATAGATGCAGAGTTGAAATATAATATTTTAGAAAAACAAGCTTATGTTATGGTTAACACACATAAGGATTTCAAGACATATGTATTACAATCCAAAGTGATTACATATGTACCCACTAGTACAGTCAAATACATCCTAATTCATCCCGGTAGTGATGGTAGAAGGGGAAAATGGTTGGTGAAAATTCAAGAATATGATATAGAAATCAAACTAACCAAATTCGTAAAAGGACAAAGTTTGTAAAAACTACTTGTTGAATTAAATCTTAAAGCTATTGGAATAAATCACTTTGATTCAGAAAATCCTCTCCCATATATTGAAGAAATTGATGATCAAGTGCCAGTAATTCATATAGATGACAAATTTTCTTCCTCTTCTTGGTATAAAAATATATTTCATACCTTCTTGCTCTTCAATTCCCTATTGACATGACTCCTACCAAGGAAAGAACATTAAAACTACAAGAAATCAAATATTTCATAGTTGATGCTAAGTTATATTGGAAGGGCCCTTTGGGTTTCTTATTAAGTTTCCTGATAGAGTCTGAAACAAAAGGTGTCATTGATGAATTTCACAAAGGAGTATGTGGAGGAAGCCATGCTTGGAGTGAAAAAACTTACAAAATCCCAAGGGAATGATATTATTGGCCAAAATTGTTCACTGATGTAAATTTGAGGGTTAGAGATTGTAGACAATGCCAAACTTTTGCTAGAAAGAAAAACCTCCCTTCCTTATACCTTTAGTTCCTGTCAACATTGAATCAACTTTCCAACAATGAGGCCTAGACTTCATTGGATATATTCACCCCCAATCCAGTGCCCAAAATAAATTAATTTTAACTACCACTGATTATTTTTCTAAGTGGGTAGAATCTATTCTAACTCAGAATGCTACAAACTCAGTGGTAATAAATTTCTTGGATGAAAATATTTTGGAAAGATTTGGTTGTCCAAGGAAAATAATCACATATAATGCACAATATTTTAAATATTTTTCTATGATAAAATTTTGTAATAAATACAATATTATTTTGGTTCATTCTACAACTTATTGTCCTCAAGGAAATAGACTAGTAGAATATTCTAATAAAAATTTAATGAGGATAATTAAGAAAGCTATGATAGAAAATAAGAAATCTTGGCATATACATTTAAAATATGCTCTATGGGAAAACATAATTAGCACCAAGAAATCAATAGGCATGTCACCTTTCCAATTAATTTATGGCACATATTTTGTTCTACCTATTAATCTTTCTCTTTCTGTGATGAAACTATGGCAAGATGTTAATGAAGAACCAAATGATTTGACGAGAAAGATCAATCAAATAATTGAATTCCAATAGAACAGGGAAGAAGTTGATGAAACACTTCAAAAGTGTCAAGACAAAATGAAGTTTCTTCGATAAGAAATCCAAAGACATAGAATTTATTCCTAGAGACTTAGTCCTAAAGTGGGAAGATAGAAAATAAGACACTGGGAAACATGGAAAATTTGATCATCTTTGGTTTGGTCCTTTCAAGGTTGTAGCAGCCGAAGGAAGAAATTCATTTTCTATTGAAAATTTAAATGGAGATATTCCTGAGGACCCTATCAATGGGTGATATTTAAACCATTTCATGGAGTAGTTTAGTTTGAATTTTTTATTTTTAGTTGTCCATTATACATACTGGTGTGGATTGGATTTACATTTCATTTCCTTTTTGAATACCTGATTGGGATAAGAACTAATTATTTCTGATCCACAATCCAATTAATGATTTTTAAGTGTTTTTGATTGCAAAAAAAGTTTATGTAAATATTTTTTAGAAAATAATCTTTTTTTATTTTTCCGAAAATTAAATTGGAAAATAATTTATTTTTGAATCATGAATATTTTTATACTTTTCAATGAATAAAATCTACTTTTCAGTAAAAAAAAGTACTTTCTTTTGATAGAAGTAGTTGAAGATTTCATTAGAGATATTAGAGTCGTGAAATATCATTACAGTTTTGGGATACAAAATTACAGAGATTCTAAGTTCAAAACTTGAAAAATTTTACAATAACTGCCTACATCTCTGCATCTTAATCCTTCATGGGTTTTTCAATTTTTCCAGATAACAAAAAAAAAAAAAAAAAAAACATGTTAACCTATCACTGGCTATTGATGCAGATTATATATTCTATATGATTTACTTCCACTACTTTAATTGAATTATCCAAATGTTGAAACTATGCATTAACTAAGAGTTCTAATTGTTGAAGTTCTTCAACATTATGATGTTTTTCTTCATGACCTAAAATAATATCAGTTGTGAGAGAATGATCCCTGGTAAAGGGGGACAACACTATAGAATTTATGGAATGGACTGAGTCTACATGAACATTTACTGGTGGTTGTCTCCTTTGCAATTTTCTTAACTGTCGACGATGGGAGCTTAAACACACTGTATTATGACTTACAAATCTCATTATCGTTTCCAATTATTCATGATGTCACAATTCCTATGATTGAATCTACTGGTCAAGTTGATCATTCGAATTTCATATCTCTTGGATTGTTTTTTATTACTCCCAAACGTTTTCTTGAAGACTATGAATTGCACAGTTGAATCACTCATAGTCATCACGACTATGACCCATATTCCTCCTTTCTATTAGATTCTCTGGAATAAGGTGATGAATATAATCATTTCTTCTTAAAACACCAAGGAAGATAAGGTAAATACTTCTCTTTCCTCTCCTTGGTATTTCGTTGAGGACGTAAATCCTACTCATAACAAATATAAGGGATAATTCCCACGAATTGAAAGATAGCCTCATTATTGAATGAGAATATTAGATAGGTGGTGAAGATAATATTTGTAACGCCATTTTCATTGTGTCTGTGATCATCACTAGTACGAAAATGATAAAATAACCACAAGAAAAATGATGAAATGTAGGAATATTGCTGCAAAATACATTGAAGCAGGAGTCTGGACTTGGCAGGGAAAATCGTGTGAAGTATCTTTCGTCCATTAGAGATAATGAAAACTTATTATACATCTTTCGCCCATAAATTTAGCATTACCAACAAAGAAAGTGTTATTTCTTATTTAATCATGATTAGTCTTTATAGAAATGCTAAACTTAGCCAATACAAGAAAATTAAAGCACACGTTTTTAACAAGTATGGAAAATATTTTACTTATTTCTTGATTCTAATTGAAAAGTCTATATAGGATAATCCTATAAAATTTATCTTTAATATTAGATCATATATGATGAGTTTTCTTAAGGTTCATCCTTAAAACAAATAAATTATTTCCTAATATCATTTTCCTACAGGTGAAGGTATACTTAGAATTGAAAGAAAAATAATCTCAGAGTATTCTTAAAACTATAGATAGACCAATTTTACTTAAGATAAAAAACATATGTCATCCCTTGTATCCTAGATACAATTTATTTCCCCTACTTCAAAGTAATAAAATTAAATAAGACAGATGGTGAAAGGAAATTCACAAATTGATTTCCCCCATCATTTCCAAATAGAGACAATGAAAGGAAACTCATGTAATGATTGCCCTCATCTCAACTAAATGAAATCTTGTTTTTTAAGTGGTGAAAGGAAATTCAATTTGGGATATAGATAACTTCAATGAGGTACTGAACAAGCCTTCTAGCAATGAAGCAATATCTATGACATATGTGATATTGTCTTACATATCTTCATCTTGTACTTTGTTATTTAGTTCTTTTTCAATGATACTTATACCCTGACCCAATTAGGTTTCCTTAATGAAATACACATTATATCTCTATAACATTGAGATAAAATAGAGTGAGTTAAAGTATTATATTCTAGTTAAATTTACTTTGATTATCCTGGATAATTCTTGAGAAAATTTTAAGAAAGAAAACTCTTGTTAGCCTGACTTGAGATTAATCACTAAGTGTGCTATAAATTTCTAGATATGGTTATTTTTATTACTTCTATATAGGATTAAATCTCTAAAAGAAAGAAAATATTTATATCAATAAAAAAGTAATAATGACTCCATTTACCCAATAAAGGAACCTAGTATGTTGTTATTTCATGTGTCCCAGGGAGACACAATCCCCAATTGGAGCCTATGTTAGAACATAATTCAAAATTTCAAATAAAATTCAAATTTTAAATTCCTTTAAATTTATTCTTAATTTTTTTCATTTTCAAATAAATATTCAGCTTTAGAATTATCATTTTATATACTAATAAAATTTTCGTTACGTTTTGACAAGGCAGATGAATTGTCAACCATTAAACTTGATGCTTATCGACATCTATAGTTCGTGGGAGTTTAGAGATTCAAAGATGTGAAATACTTAATCAATGATATACTTACCATTTGAAATTCCACTTCAGAACTTCGTGCTTCGATGATCTAATCTAAAATTATTAAAATTAGTAAAAATCCCAAAGGTGTGAAGCTTCAAAGCTCTAAATTTCCAAAATTTGTTTTATAAAGTAAAGTACTCGATTGATGTGTCCTATGCCACCTTACATTATTTAAACGTGGAGACATGTGGCAGTCATTTTGGAATTTTTGGACACATTATTTGCACGATTCAGAGTGACATCTGTCATTCACATTCTCATGACATGTCATAAGATGTGATGTCATCGTACCACGTCACTCTGGGATATCATGTTATCAACAAATCTATGAAGTGTCAGAGTACCAGAGTGCCAAAGTACTAAAGAACATGATATTAAAGGTTAAGACATGGTTTATTAGGCATAACTAATAGTAAGTAATTATTTCATGAATTCAACCATCGATAGATGTTCAAAATTCCCTATTCAAAACCATCAAACGCCAAAGTGTCGAAATAATTATCTTTGCTAATCATGATTGTTAAGTTATATTAAACTTGGTTAGTGTGAAATATTTGAAAAAGCTTGTTTTCGTTAGGTAATAAATTTGACAGATTTACCATGATTACCCTGTCATTCGAATTAATGAATAATTGAATGAAAAATTTATTAGTTTCTTGTGTTTTGATTTAATTAAATATTTGAACTTTCTATCATTTCTCCATTCACGTCGATAATTTTTACCTTTGTGTTCGTATTCATAAAATTTGTTTCTTATAGGGGTTGATATTAGAGATGGGAAATCATGGAACCGCGTAAAGAAACATGAAGACAAGATCCATCTATGGAAGAGTCGAACCCAGATTCAAATATTTACTCAAACACTATTTCTTGCCTAACAAACAACATTAAATCATGGATGCAGTTTTATGAAATCTTGGAAGATGAAAAATATCCCCCTTCTGATGAATCAAGCGAGGGTGAAGACACATCAATTGGAAATAATATTAAGGAAGTGTCCAGGTAAGAGCTTCACAAAGTTACGACAAGGCCAAATTGTTTCCCTATACAGATATGATACTCTAGGCTCTCGACCATGTGGATATACTGACGAAAACAATTTACAACCATCAAAAGACTATTGTCGTCTCATTATGACTCGAGGACATCCAAGTAACATATAAATTATCTAGCAATCCCAAATATGTTTTTAATGCACCATTTGTGATGAAATTTGAGAAACATGAATGTACAAGTTATGACATGATTGTCCTTTATATAGTTAAAACCTGGTGGGGAAACAAAAACAAATTCAAAGCAGATAGTCATGGCATATATTCTACAACTTCTTATGATGCACACATTATGTGTGTAGCTATGAGCCTTTGTAGACTGTTTGGAAATAAAATCCCCACACATTTCACTCTAGAGTGGGTTCATATCATTCATGGAGCTGGAAAAGGTTTTAATTTTTATTGGGGAAAGTTTTTGTGTGATAATATGGTCAAACAAATAGAGGATTATACAACCTAGAAATATAAAGGGAGAGAATGCTCCCCTTTATATTTCCACATATATTATGGATGATATGTGTTTCAGAACCCCATTTCCTCTTATGAATTGGAACTGGACCCCAACTTTCATTGAGCCAATACAAATTTATCATTCCAAACTATGGGAGGAAAATGCAAAGGATTACTTTTATGATATTTTCCACAATGTTTTTATTCCAATTCATGAAGCCATTTATGGTCATCCACCTCCCAAAATTTTTGAACAAATAATGGGGAATATAGGTGCTATTTCATATTGGTATATTGAAGAAAGTTTTTCTTATATCATAGTTTTTGTTTGTTATGCATCTCCACATGTTCTACCCATATTTTTACTAGATAGACTTGTCTACAAAGAGGCAACCTATTAGCCAATTTCTGCAGGTATCACCAAAGAACTAAAGGTTGCACATAAAAGAGCTTGTCCAACCTATCCTATGCAGGTTGGTATATTTTCATTATCATATTTTGGACATGCTAAGGTTGAATCTTCAACCTTATATGATATTACATTGTCTACCATTAAATTCAAAAAGCATGATCCACATAGAGTGGTAGAAAACCATTTGGCCCAATTCAATATGAAGAAATGTTTCCATGAAGATTCACCTTTAGATGAGGATTTCAAAGGAGCCAAATTATATGAAGAAGTTATATCCAAGTTTCAGGTTCTTCTTGAAAAGGAGAACTAAGGTTTTATTAATTTCCAAAACCACATAAAGAGTGGTTTACCTAAGATTTTACAAGTAGAAAAAATATTATTCATAATGGTAAACCAACTTCATAGTTGAGACCATCATCAAAACCCAAGCAACATGACCTACATGAGGTCAAAACCAAAGAAGTTGAAAAAATACCAAAGATATTGTCCAAGGACACACCAATTACAGGATCAACCTTACCAGGTAAGACCTTTGAAGAAACATTTGCATTGTTTGAAGCCTTCATGAAGCATGGACATATTTTTACTCAGTTGACTTCAAACACTGAAAATCTTGTAAAATATGTCACAACTCAAGGGGAATCTACTGCACTTGCAATTCCCATCCCACCTTTAATTCCCTTAGCAACACATTTTGAGATGTCCAGTTCAGAGGTAATAAATGTATATTATTTGAAACCCATTGAACCATAAGATATTCCTTCATCGAATTTATTCTTCAACAAGAAAATAAAATCTATTGCACGAAGAGAAGTTCAACAAAAATGAGGACTAATTACTAAAAGGAAAAAAATGATATTTGATCGACAGGGTCAGAGTGATCCTAAATTCACAAAATAGGTAGAAGATTCCCTGAGGGCATTTGCAACAGCTAACTTGTGGTCCATAGATAAATTGAGAGAGAATCTTGACAAGAAATTTTCTATAATTGATAAGTTGTAAAATGATTTGAGACAAACAAAGATTATTTTTGTAAGTTTTAAACCTGTGAAGTAAAGCAATGCATATAAACTCTTAAGAAAAACAAAAATTAATCAATGGCTCATACACATAGTATGCAAAGATTTATACCGGAAACCCTCAACCGGGGAAAACCTTTCTTATATTCATTATATCGAATTTCACCATTCACCATACAATATATACAATGATTTTAGGTATTTCGTAGATACCAAAACCCTAACTCCTTAATCCAAGATTAATTTAGAAAACCACTAAAAATAGAAAAATCCACAGTTGTCAAACCTGACGCACCCACACACAGACATGCAAAGAATATAACATATACCCAACATTCTCCCACTTGTTGTTTTCTTTGCACCCAGGGGTCCACAGGGTTATATAGTCAACAATCGAAGGAAACAATGCCCATTGTTACTCTACACCAGTATAACTTTTATGTGCTCACAGACATTGTCAATGAATCTGCAACATTCTTAAAAGTGTCAACCTTTTCTAGCAAAACCTTGTTTTCTTCAACCACATCTCTCACAAAGTGATACTAAACATCAATATCCTTTGTCTTCGAATGATAAGATGGGTTCTTTGCCAGGAAGATTGCACTCTGACTGTCACAATCTAATCTCACTACTTTTTGTACCAACCCAATACCTGAACACAATCTCGGTAACCATACTGCTTCCTTGCTTGCATGAGTGGCTGCCATGTATTCATCTTTTGTAGTTGAGAGTCCCACTACAACCTGTATTTTTCTCATCCAACTGATTGCTCCTCCAAATAGGTTAAACACATACCCACTTGTAGATCTTCTATGATCCATATCTCCGGCCTAGTTTGCATCAATAAAGCCATGTATGTCCACTGCTTTGTCCAATCCAGGTCTTCCTTGGTAGCACAATCCATAATTGGTAGTGCCACACAAGTACCTGAAGACCCTCTTTACTATTGTCCAATGCTCCTTCCCTAGTTTTGACATATACTTGCTCAAAAATCCCACTGCATGTGCAATGTCCAGTCTAGTACAAACCATTACATACATCAAATTGCCAACTTCACTGGCATACAGAACATGGGACATGTCCTCTTCTTCTTCTTGTTTCTTGGGACACTAATCTGCAAATAACTTTACACCTATAGGAATAGGAACCTTGACCAGTTTACGCCCATGCATATTAAACCTCTGCAATATTGTCTCAAGATATTTTCCCTGATTCAACCAAAGTTTCATGTTAGCACGATCTCTTTTAATTTCCATTCTCATAATGAAGTTAGAAGCACCGAGATCCTTCATGTAAAATTTGGAGGATAGATGTGATTTCACCTCCTTGATAACATCCATGTTATTTCCTACCAACAACATGTCATCAACACACAATACTACATAAATGAAGTGATTACCAACCTACTTGGAATATAGATAGTGATCAGACCTGCTTCTCACAAATCCCAATCCAAGGATGTATGTGTAAAACATTTGGTACCACATCCTAGGTGATTTCTTCAGACCATATAGTGAATTCTTTAGCTTACAAACCAACTCTTTCTTTCCCTTCACTACAAAGCCTTATGGCTGCTTCATGTAGATTTCTTATTCTAGATCCCCATGTAGGAATGTTGTCTTCACATCTATCTGTTCCACTTCAATATCAAAATTAGAAACAATAGATAAAAGAAATCTAATAGAATTTAACTTAGCAACAGGAGAAAAAATCTCACCAAAGTCAATTCCCTCTACCTGGGAATAACCTTTTTCTTCTAGCTGAGCTTTGTATTTCTCCACTTTTCTTTATGCATTAAACTTCTTCTTAAACAACCATTTGCTACCAACATATTTTCTTCCAGTTGGCAACTCAACTATTTCGCATGCCTCATTCTTATCCAAGACATCCATTTCTTCAACCATGGCCTTCTTCCATAGTTTACTATCCTCTGAATTCACCTCTTCCCTGACAGTTCTGGTATCATCATCAGTAATAGATAAAGCAAAATTGGAACAAAAATCAGGTGGACTATACCTTTTTGGTTGTCTTCTTTCTCTCATTGATCTCCTCAATACTGGGGTATGAGGTTCTTCTTGTTCTTCTGCTTCATCTTCTTCAGATGATTCAGATTTTGCATCATCCAACTCAAGCTCTATTTTCTCAGGTTCTTCTTTCCTTGGTAGAAATTCTTGTTTGGAAACATATTTTACCTCTCTAAAAACAATATTCCAATTGTAAACAATCTTCTTAGTTTCTGGGTTCCAAATCTTATAACCTTCACACCATCTTTATAACCAATAAAAATACACTTTTCATCTTTATTATCCATCTCACTCCTATTTTCCTTTGGAACATGTACATAAGAATCATAACCAAATACTCTAATATGTTCAAGAGAGGGTTTCTTGGCAATCCATACTTTGTGTGGAATTTTATCATTCAACACTGATGAGAGTGATCGATTGACCAGGTAACATGTTGTACCCACTGCCTCTGCCTAGAATTCCTGTCCTAACTCGGCACCGCTAAGCATGCTCCTTGATTTTTCCATCAGTGTTCTGTTCATCCTTTCTGCAACTCCATTCTGCTAAGGAGTGTATGGAGTGGTCTTCTTCCTTGCTATACCACACTTCTTACAAAATTCTTCGAATTCATTTCCACAGAATGCTCCACCATTATCTGTTCTGAATACCTTTATTTTCTTCTCTGTCTGATTTTCTACGAAAGCCTTAAACTCTTTAAATTTATCAGATACCTCAGATTTATTTCTAAGAAAATAAATCAATGTGTTACTTGAGAAATCATCTATGAATGAAACATAATACACATACTTACCTAGTGATGGAATAGGCACAGGTCCAAACACATCAATGTGTATCAACTCTAAGATCCCCTTTTCTCTTGTAGCACCAGATGGGAATCTTACGCGATTCTATTTACCATATATGCAATGTTCACAGAAATCAAAATCCAGAGTGAAATTAGCCATACCTTCAACCATACCTTTACCGTGTAGTGTTCAAAGGCCCTTTTCTCCAATATGCCCCAGTATTTGATGCCACAACATGGTCTTCTTTTCTGGGACAATATTGTTCTTGTCTCCTTGATTTCTTTGCTCAGGGACAACAAAACTATTACACCCATTAGTATAAGTGATTCCCAACAACTTGTACAGAGTTCCACACTGAACTTCCCTCATCAACACCATTTCTCCTCATACCATCTTGCAAGTGTTCTTTCCAAATACAATATTCACTCCTGCATTATCCAACTTGCTTATAGATATTAGGGTCCTGGCTAGTTTTGGAATGTGCATAACTCTAGGGAGAGTTCTAATCCTTCCATATTTTAGCAGTAACTTAACCCTTCCACGTCCCATGATTTTGGTTATCGAGTCATCTCCTAGGAATACATCACCACCATCGTATTTTTCATATTTAGAGAACCACTCCCTGTGAGGTGTCATATGGTATGATGCACCTGAGTCGATCAACCATACATCACGATATGCATGTGTACTTGTAGATTCCAGGTAAACATCACCTCCTTATTCAGTGGAGGTTTTTTCCTCTGTGGAAGAGGTACTATTAGGTCCCTTTGGTTTATCAACCTTCTTAGACTTGCAATCTTTCTTATAATGCCCTATTTTACCACACTTCCAACATTTTCTCAAAGATTTTCTCGGAGATCTAGATATACCTGTAGATTTAGGTCTCCCCCCCCAAAGACTTACCAGGATTCCTATCTTGGGTACAACCTCTTACAAATAAATCATATGTGCTATGACCATCCATGCTTTTCCGCCTCATCTCTTCAGATAACACGGATGCAACTACATCCTCATACTTAAAAGTAGATTGAGTGGTACTACCAATTGATACAACTAGATTATCCCAAGAGTATGGAAAAGAGAATAACAAAGTAATACACTTATCTTCTTCTGCAATCGTAATATTAACAGAGACAAGTTGACTTACCGGAGTATTAAAGGCATTTAGATGTTCTTTCACAGAATCTCCATCTTCCATCCTAAGATGATAAAGCTTATTTCAAAGAAACAACTTGTTTACCAGGGAATATGATTGATACAAATTCCCTAACTTATCCCATAGTTCCTTGGCTGTAGATTCTCCCGAGACATTCAACAACACTAAATCTACCAGGTAGAGTCGAATAGTACTCCTTGCTCTTCTGTCCAACTTCTNCTTGTTTACCAGGGAATATGATTGATACAAATTCCCTAACTTATCCCATAGTTCCTTGGCTGTAGATTCTCCCGAGACATTCAACAACACTAAATCTACCAGGTAGAGTCGAATAGTACTCCTTGCTCTTCTGTCCAACTTCTCCCAATATTCCTTTGACATACCAATAGGTGGTGTACTAGTATTTTTTGTACTAGTAGGTTGTGTACCAGTCAACTGTGTGCCAGTAGGTTGCGTACCAGTAGGCTGTGTACCAGGATCCATAACGATCCATTATTTTTTGTCTACAAGAAGGTCCTCCATCTTGAGCTTCCATAGATCAATTGTTTTACCATTGAACTTCTCTATCTCAATTCTAGATGAGCTTGCCATTCCTCTTTCTATACTCGAATCTCCACTGCAAAATCTCCCACTAAACCTAGGTTTATCACAGACCCAAGATAAACTTGATCTATCAAGATCGAGCCAAACCCTCAACAACAAAGGCATCCCTCTGAAGCCAAAAATGAGCTATGATACCACATGCAAGTTTTAAACCTATGAATAAAGAAATGCATATAGATTCTTAAGCAAAACAGAAATTAAGCAATGGCTCATACACATAGTACATAGAGATTTACATTGGAAACTCTCAACTGAGAAAAACCTTTCTTATATTCATTATATCGAATGTCACCATTCACCATACAATATATACAATGTTTTTAGGTATTCTGTAGATACCAAAACCCTAATCCCTTAATCCAGGATTAATTTAGAAAACCGCTAAAAATAGAAAAATCTGCAGTTGTCGAACCTGATGCACCCACACACACATGCAAAGAATATAACATATACCCAATAATTTTCAGGGAGAAAGTCATTTCTGAACTAACTCAGGTCAAACATGGTTTTGAGCGACAGATCAAACAATTAGAGGAGAAATTGAAGGTAAGTCTTCAAGATCAACAGTTGGGTAATAATACTATTTCCTAGAGAGATGCATTCATAAGTCGATTGCAAGCTCGAATAACTACCATTGAAAGTACAGTTATTGATATCTCCCTTTTAAGAAATAAGCATTGGAAATCAATGAGGGATTGTAGATAGTTCAAAATTTTTTATATGAAAGTTTGGATATTATCCAAAAGCATTATCATGTGATCAATAATTCATTTCAAATTATTGCTGACAAAGAGAAAGAATCTATTATTGCTAGATCCAAATTCCAGGAACTCTGGAACTCATAATGTGGAAGAAAAATATCAATATACCAGGGTTTGTTCCTTTTTCAAAAATTGAACAGTTGAAAGGAGAAATGTCATTAAAATATTGGGAAAACAATCTTGAAGAAATAAAAATATTAACTATAGAAGTGAATAATGCTTGTCTAAATGCTCTTTTAGTTGTGGATGTAAAGATGGAAGGAATTGATCTCGGTGATATTCATGCTTTTATTGGGAAAATTGAGGTTGAAAAAAGAAAAGAAAAGAAAACATGAATAAAAGCAGGGAGAGAATAAAAAATATTATATTGCAAGTCAATCATGTTAACTTGCAAGTCTTAAATTATCTTCTTGTCAAACAGATCTTACGATATCAAAATACCTAGTAGGCTACTGTGAAAATTCAAATGAAATTACCATTGGTGCATAAAAATGATTTTACCTTTGAATTAAATGTCAATACAGAACCTCCCAAGTTCATACTTGCATTATTATATTTGCACATGCAATAAAAGGATCAACAAAAAACAGTTGGATCTATGAGAAAACGAAGGAAAGATAAACCTCAATACATCCAACAAGCAAAGGAGTTTCAGAAGGAAAGATATTCAAATCTTTTTAATATTTAGTTAGTTTAGATTTTATTCTATTTTGAGAGCTAGAAGCGTGGAAGTCTAACCAATTCTTGTCAAGATAGTTTTGTATATATAAACATATTAGAGATATAATCAAAGATTTTTTTGGCTGAATGTAAAGAGAGACTTCTTAATACAAATTTATATAGGAAAGACATAGATTCTACATTTAATTTCTTTGAGTTATGTGTTTTATGTGTGTTGCTCTTTCATAGTAATCCATTTTCTTCACTCTATGGTGCTTAAGGATCGAAGGATTGCAATTTAGTAATACATATATTGTGGTTCATATAATTGGATGTTTGTTCAACTACAACATTTCCTTTGTTATTACTGTAAGTAAAAAAAGACCCGTATCTATGTGGATCTCTTCATGTTTCTTCTATTGCGAATAAGGTAAGATTTACCAGCATTGGATACCTTACTTTGTTTATCAATTTTGTTTGCTATAATTATACTTTCCATTTCTTAAATATCGATAAAACTCAAAGGAAGAGATATTGCCTCTATGTTTTCTAAATCATTAGGTTATTGAAGCTTCACTTCAAGCTGGAGGTAGAAAAACACTATAAAAACAAATATTATAAATTTTGGATGCCTGACATTATTTTGTGAGCCCAGAGTAAATTTTAGGAACAACACTATCAACAGTCGGTGATATTGCAGATGATCTTGCCAATCCTAGAAGGATGAGATCCAAATTTGAGGGAGATCCACATTCTCTCATAGCCACAGAACCAATAATTACCATGCATTACTATATTGTTTTGGCATTTGACCCTTTGTCCTATGCAAAGGTTGAAGGGAATCCATATTGGAAAATTGCCATGAATGAAAGGGATTTTGATAATATTTCTTCCAGTTGGAGAAAGTGGATAGATACAAACATCTCACTAGTGAATTTACTTCATCAGATCCATACAAACATCTACATATTCAAAAAAAAAATCACTAAGCATAAAATGACACATTTGCAAGGTCTCCTTGGAATGAAGAATTCAATTGCAAAGAAGCAGTCCTAGTCAACATTTTATTTTGAGGGGGGGGGTTTGTTCCCATGCAGTTTTACCTCCCTCTTTTTTCAGGTCTTCTATGTTTATGTTATCCCTCAATATATTCCAGGATATTTTTGGAACGATGTGAAGGTACCCCATGAGCTAAGACTCTGGATGAGTCTTAAAGCCAAATTTATAGTAAGGTAATTGGAAGTGTTTGTGAAGTTTTTCCTTTTCTCTCTCTTTCTCAAAACTATAGGACCTCGAACAATATCAAATTAGATGACAAACGATCTCAAATATCAAAGTAACATTTCTATGAGTGTTTCAGAAAATCAACTTTTAAAGGAGAATAAAGTGGTGAATTAGAAGAAAAACGAGACAAATGTGTTGGACAACTGAGAGGGGGGGTGAATCAGTTGTTACCGTGCTTAAACAATTATGCTTCTTTTAAATTCTTTACAAGGCACTCAATGATGATCACAATAATGTAGAGAGATAAACAAAAAGGCACATTCAACATCAGTCACATATATGAGAAAGACAAAAACAGATAATTCCTGAGGAAACCCATACAGGGTAAAAACCTCCTTTTTCTTTATATGATAAGTATTATCTACATTCTTTACATTATCATACATATGAGCACCAACTCATTGTGACGATACAACCTCTGTTTTTGCAAGCTGCAACTTACTGAGAGCACCGACTCTCTGTTTTCTCTAGCACCCACTAGAAGGAAGCACCAACCCCCTGGTTTCTCTAGCACCAACTAGAAGGAAGCACCAACTCCCTGGTTTCTATAGCACCAACTAGAAGGAAGCACCAACTCCCTGTGTTCAAGCACCCACTTGAACCTTTTAGGACACTGGAGTTGTCCCTATCGCCTCCCAACCACCCTGAATAATAAATTCTTTGTTACTGAAACTTACTACAGCGATATAAAATTATTCAATGGCTTACCAACCCTTTTGTTGTTCTGTTACGCTGCTCTGTCCTGTCTGCATTAGTTCCTTCTGCACACCCCTTGCACTTTCTGTTCTTCTGCCTTTTATACTCTCTGCACCCTATCCCTTTGATGCAACCTTCCTCTAGCGTACATCTCTTCTCCTGCGCTCTTCCTCCTTGCTCACACTTGAATTTTCTCTAGGACAACCACCCCTATCTCTTCTTTGTTCGGCATTCTTATAGTCTCTATTGTCTTTGTGCATGCAATATTCGCAATGCCTCTGCATGCTCACTTCACGCCAAATTCCTCCACCTCTCGAGTTCTCTGCGTGATCATCATCGTGACTCTTACGCTTCTCTGGCAGTTCAACCCCTTCGTCTATCATCACTAGCTATTATGCAGAGATTCCTTAGCATCTATGGCAGTTCGAGACTCTTCATCTTCTCTGTGACAATCGAGCTCACCTTCTCTATTTCAGTTACAGGCCTCAATCCTCATCCATCTGTCAATCGCCTCCATGAACATATTCATCCCTCTTGAAGATTCCCAGAGGCTCTTCACCTTCTCTGTCAATCATCCCCAAGTGTTTTCGAGTCCTCTCGCTAAAACCAACAGTGGTTTCTGGAAGTTATACTGTGTCGTGCTATAGTAGCCCTCCGATCTTGTTCAAATTCACCTGCACCGTTGGATTGATTCCAAGGGATCTTGTATTCATTTCGGCATTTTGGATTTGGGCAGCTCGGTGTTCGTGTGACCATGTATCTCGACATTCCCAGACATGATTCCTGAAATTCTGAGGTGGAGCTCATCTACACTAGGTCCTTCCTCCACGTGACCACACGCGGTGACCACAGGTTGTGCTAAAAGGTGCTATGAACTCATGATCTTCATCGACCCTGATCAACGGTCCATGATCTCGGTGAATCAACGATCCAGATATTTTCGAGATCTCGCATCTCACTGTTCCTTAGTTGGAGGTTCTTGTCACTCCAAGTCGAGATAGGCGAAGCTCCGAGATGGAGCTAAGATCAACGATCCACATTCTTGGTGATCCGACGGTCCTGATATTTTCATGATATCGCATCTCATTTTTCCTTAGATGGAGGTTCTCGTCGCTCCAAGTCGCGATAGGCGAAGCTCTGAGATGGAGCTCAGTTCAACGGTCCACATTCTTGGTGATCCGACGGTCCTGATCTCTTCGTGAATTTACATCTCGTAGTTCCTGTGATGAAGGGTCTCATCACTCCAAGTCATGATAGCCAAGACTCTGAGATGGATTCAGATCAATGGTCAAGATCAAACCTTGATCTGATGACTAAGATCAAACCTCGATCTGATGGACAAGATCAAACCCCATTCCTTTGACTTTCCAGTCAGCGACATGACGATCTTTTTCCACGTGTCCTATGGACCCAATGGTTCAGATCTTGTCGTGATTTTGACACTTCACAGGCCTTCTTCATGCATGATCAACTGTCCACATTCCTTAGTGATTTGGCAGCCAAGATCTTTTCATGAATTCGCATATTGCGAGTTTGAGCCTCTTTCCTTTGAATTTCCTGACCTGCGAAACTCCGAAATGGAGTCTTTGTGGTGGTATGATATTTCTCCATGCGTCCTCTTGATCCAACAGACCATGACTGTCATATCCGCCTTGCAACTTCACCATATCTAACGGCTATTGGTCCTTCGTACTTCCCCCAGATCCTACGGCCCAGATCTTCTCGCAATTTTTCCACTTCTCCATGTGAGTTCTCGACACCTTCAAGTCTCGATCTACGAAACCCCGAAATGGAGTCAGACCCACATAATTTGGCCTTTCGTATTTCACCTCTTCTTTCACTTTAATGAATGTGCAGGTTCTCCCTGATCCAACAATGGTTGGATCTTATGCTCAGATCTGATGCCTAAGATCTTTCCTCCTCTTCTGTGTGTTCTTCTTGTCTACAAACATTGCATTCAACTCTGCGCTAATTCCTCCTAAGCTTACTTTGTTCCTGTTTTTCCATCGATGCAGACTCTGATCCTGCCATCAATGACAAGCACATACTGCCTATAAAGCATGCCAACCATCCTCTGCAATATCCTCTTCTGATCTTATCGAGCTTGCTCTGCAGCGTCTTCCCAAACTACTTCTGATGTCCGTCTTTTACATTCTTCCTATACTCATGCCATCTTCACTGTTGTACTTGCCATCAATGACAAGCATACGCTACCTGTTAAACATTTTCCAACAAAATGTACAAGGAATTGTTGAGAATGAATCCTGTAGTTGATGGAAAAAGAACAATGTGTTGAGAAATTAAAAATTCAACAACTCTAATAGGTGCATACAGATCAAATAAACAATTCTTTAAACAATTAACATGGGGGATCAATATTTGGTTGCTTGCTACATTTACCACCTATCTGTGCTCAAGGTTTTTGATCAAACAACTTTGGTTGTAAGAAACTTTTAATTTACCCAAATTGTCGACCCGATAAATGAGAACCTTCATTGTATTTTATTCCTCTCGCTCATGCCATAAACTGCTTCTTGAAAACATTTCCATCTTTTTKAAACTATTTGCCAACCAAATGTACAAGGAATTGTTGAGAATGAATCCTGTAGTTGATGGAAAAAGAACAATGTGTTGAGAAATTAAAAATTCAACAACTCTAATAGGTGCATACAGATCAAATAAACAATTCTTTAAACAATTAACGCGGGGGATCAATCTTTGGTTTCTTGCTGCATTTACCACCTGTCTGTGCTCAAGGTTTTTGATCAAACAACTTTGTTTGTAAGAAACTTTTAATTTACCCAAATTGTCGACCTGATAAATGAGAACCTTCATTGTATTTTATTCCTCTCGCTCATGCCATAAACTGCTTCTTGAAAACATTTCCATCTTTTTGAAACTATTTACTGCTTCTTAATTCTTCAATGGTTTCCCCCTTGTTAAAACAATAAAACATATTTTTACCTGTTGGATTTATCTTATGTTGATATTGTGGAGAATCTACATATTTTCTAGCCAAAATATCCATTACGTGTTACTCCTTAAAATTCCCTGCAACCATTTCTTATGTTGCAACATACTCAAAATTACAACTGCAGAGGTTGTGTGACTCAATAATCATAGGATCCATATTGTGTAAGTGACTACAACAATTGATCAAAGGTTTACCTATCAGAGAGGTTGAGGATTTAGTCCCAATAGGGATCTAATGAGGGAGACTCTGAGGTCAGAGAGAGACCCATCAGAGGAATAGTGTTGAAGCTAAATGAGAGGACTTCGACGAGGGAGGCTCCACGCTTGCACCTCGACCATTAATATGGATATGGAGATAGATGAGAAACGTTGATATGGTTGAGAATGAAATGAAAATTAGGATAAGGAAAATATAACCATGTTGACGTCATCTTGGACATGTGGTTCCTTTTAATTTTTCCTCATTGGTGCCAATGTGGTAGAGGGGCATGACACATGTCACCTAAATTTTATGTGTTTTCTTATTATTTGGAGGATTTCATATGGATACATAGAAAGTTTTTATTCACATAGTTCCTAGAGTGCCTCGGTATCTGGAAATAGATATAGATAATCAATCATAGCGTTCATCCATTGGAGCGATCTGTTAGAATATAGAAGATTGTGCTCGTTTTACCATTGACGATACCCTCGTCACCCAACCGCAGGCCAAAGCCACCTCCAAGAACCTTGACCTTGACAAAGAAGAGATTCCTGGTAGCAATCTAATAGCCAAGAGAGAATAATGCACCAAGCAAGAATAGAACCCAAGCTGATCAGATAATCCCACCCAGAGGCTAGCACACACCTTCCCAGAAACTTGCACACAAGCTGCAATTGCACCTGCACAGATCCAGTTCTCTCTACAACTATTGAGATGTGAATAATGAGAACTGGAACCTTGTATTTATAGTAGTTTGGGCAATTTAACTGGGTCCGACTTCTCCTTCTGGGTATTAATAAATTCATATTAAATATATTACTGCAGCCAACAACTTTGTCTAGGGTTTCCTTCATTTATTTGCTTCCTTCTAGAGTATTCTAGTCTCATCATAGGTCACAATAGAGGTTCATACCTCCCGAAGCTACCATAATATTAACACGATTGAGGGTCGGGTCTTAGGAGAACTCCAATGATGGAGGCTCCGACAATGTCATGATGACATCATTTTGTACGCGTGGTGAATTTACATTGGAACACAATGGTATTGGTATGGTAGGAAGGTGTGACACACATCACCCACTTTTTATATGTTGACCTATGTATTTGGCGGGTTCCATATGGAAATGTGGAAGTTGTTGGTTGGCCTTGAAAATGTTCCGTTGGCAGGTTGATGTGACACATGGTAGGGAGGCTTCAAGTTCGATGATTAGATCTGGACTGTTGATCAGTGGAACCCCATTGGAGTGATCAAGAGATAGGTCCCGAGAGGAAATTCAATGAACTAACTCTGATGACTGTTGATATGGAAATTGAAACAAACTAGGATCCATTGATCTAGTCATGGTTTAAAGAAAAATTTGACTAAGGAAAAGTTTATTACACTTACGCCAACCTAGACATGTGGAGACTTTTTATTGGCCCATGATGATGTTGATTTGACCAATTTGGATGACACATGTCACATATATTTGATATGATTTTTGGCACCTTCGGTAGGTTCCACATGTCCACGTGGCAGCCTCTAGCTGGCTATGATAGGTTCTATGCTCTCATGCCACACATAATGTTGGTTTGTCACACTAGGGGTTATGGATCAAATCTGAACCGTTGATCTCTTAGGGGAATGAATGATGATGCAATGAAATTTGGTCCATTGATCATAGGTTCCCATTGGAGTGATCAAGAGCTAGGTCCACAATAGGACTCTGAAGAGGGATACTTTGAAGAGGGAGACTCCAAGCTTGCATCTCAAGAATTGATTGGAGGAATTGGAGTTAATCCAAGAGCCATTGATCTAGCCATGGTCGAAAGAAAAAATTGGCTAAAGAAAATATTTTCATTTTGACGTCATCTTGAACATGTGGAGCCTTTCTATTGGCATATGGTGGCACTTATGTGACAAGCAAGCAGGACACATGTCACCCATTTTTGATGTGTTGATCTATGTATCTAGTGGGTTACACATGTCCATGTGGAAACTTTAGATTGACCCGACAGGTGACCTACTGGAATTGAATTCTTACCTACATCACTTGGGACACACATTCATTGATATTTACTTGCACATGGGAAAAATCATGATAGATTCTGGGTCGTTGATCCGCAAGTGGCCCTCATTATGAAAAAATATTATCAATATTACATTTGGGTCATCGATTGGATGGAATCCATCAGAGCGATCAAGGTTTATGTCCCGAGGGAGACTAATGAGAGAGAGTCCGATGAGGGAAACTCTAATGCTAACTGGAAACAATGATTCAAAACAGTCAGGCGCGCGATGAAATTTGGGTCATTGATTGGTTCTTCTTGAAATGTTTTTGATCAGTGAGGTCCCGCATGTTCACTATCTCTTAGTTCCTAAGCCTTGGTCTCATGATAAGCTCCCTGGCTAGTAGAATTATTCCCCTTTTGGTCTCGATAATCCCTTTTTGACCCCGAATAAGTGCTCTAGCACTAAAATCTTTCCTTAGTTTCCTTGAGCATGGATTTTCTGACTTTTTCTTCAAGCTATCTTGAATTAATATAACTCTTGACTACTCAGAGGCTCAGGGAGTTCATCTTCTACCACTAGCTCATCCAATCAGGACCTAGCCACTTCATCAAACCTTTAAATATTTGACAAGAACAAACATGGTACTAACATTGGCTCTAGTGGGGACAACATACCCATGTGGTCTACTGAGAATTATAGACCAAGTGCCTTCTTCTGTTGGGTTTTGGATTCTTCTCAAAACAATACATTTCCTTCAGACCTAAAAACTAATTTGATATGGGACACAAAAATCATTAACAACTTAGAGCCTTAGAAATCTGCCTTTTTTCACAAGTAACAAATGGTGAATGAAGTAAAATTAAAACAAACTCTACAAATTGAAAACAAATGCTTGACTACAAGCTTATTTATGTACATAAAACTCCTACTCTGATCAATCTAACCAATTTAATCAAGTGAAATGACACTTCCAGTGATACCATGAAAGTTTTGTATTGCTCGGTTGAACTCCTTGTGTGCACTTTTGGAAAATATGGAGAATTATAATTGGAAACTGCAACATGATATGATTTTGAAGTTCATACTTATGATCTGAAAATATAAGTTTCATATAATCCCAGTCATATGAGACCCTAGATAATTTAAACTCCAACCAAAACACAACTGGATCATAAAGAATATGAGGGATGAAAGGTTTCTCAATAAAAAATGAGTTTTCTTCTTCTGATGGATTTGACTGAACTTTCTTGAATATTCTTGGATTTATCTACTAGTGATTTTGATGAAGAAAAAGGAGGAAGTACGACAACTTCGCCACATTGAAAAATTTCCATTACTTCTTTTTCATTATGGTCTAGCTCTATATCTTTAAGAATAACTAAAAGCAATACATCTATCTAAAAATCTTCTCCAGATCTTTCATAATTATCATACATTGGTACACCAATAACAATTTCTAAATATTCAACTTTAAATATTTGTTCTTCAATACCAAGCTATTATTTTGTGTCATAATGGTCATGTATGAACTTATTGTTGTTTGAATTTTTTTTGAATGATGATATAGAACTCTGCACATGTTCTTCAACTTTGTATCCATAAAAAACAAGGTATTTGTTGTAAAATCTAATATGAGCATATTTCTGATTAACCAACCATTGAGTAACAAATGGATCATAAAAAAGAAGGGGAAACACATAATCAATAGTGTTACCTTGAAATAGATTTAGGGAATCTTCAACAACACAATTCTGATTTTGATCAGTAGGTGTGAAACAAAACATTGTCTCTTCTTGAAAATTGTCATGACTATATGCATAACCGACATCCGTTTCAAAATCAATTTCAAAAAATTATTTCTCCTCTTCACTACTGTAGGAACAATATTTTATACATTCTATAACTGACGCAAGTTCTTCATTACAAAAATGTTCAAAAAGAAAACCCGAATATGGAAATTCATAAATCCACTCAGGCTCTTCTAAAAAATGTAAACACTCATCAACACCTACCAGATTTCTTAAAACAACAACATGTATTTGCAACTCATGACCATATTCAAAAGGATAAATATAAGTATGAATAAGGTACTTATTTGTATCTTTCAAGATGAAAAGAAACATTTTATCCTCCAATAGATTCTCTTTCGAAGCTTCTGTGTAATCACCCTCCAATGATACCTCTTCATTTGAATTTGCAAGGCAATATTCTTCATTCTCACTATTATAGTAAGATTCCCTTTAAAAATATTGTTCATATTCATCACCAGTTATTTCCCTTTCTTCTTCACTATTACAAGGATAATATTCTATATCCTATGAAACTAATTTAAATAATTCATTGCAACAACTTTCGAAAAGGAGCTCCATGGAATATCTCTTTTTGTAATGAGAATGAAATAACATATGAAAATATTTTAGTGAAGGTAAATGAGAAGCATGTAAATATCTGTACCATTTTCGAGCCTCTCCAACTAAATAAATCATGAACATTTTCATGAGGACATCCTCACGAAAAATACTTAGCTGATGCATACATAAGTGGAAATCTATCAAATGTTGAGCCAAATTATTCTCATTATCCTCTCTAAATATAGGAAGCTAGTCTTCCCAAACCCCTATACTAGGTACATGATTAGGAAATCAAGGTATATTTGAAAACTTGAGTGGATAAAACCTTGCATATACTATAGAATTACTTGATATTTCTATTAAAAAACAATGGAGTGGCTAGTGGGATCATAATGGGCAGATGAGTAATAGGATTTTCAATAAAGGTAGAATGGAATGGTTTACTTCTTGGTTAAATTCAAAAAGATAATTCTAGAGGTCTATTAATGGCTATAGAGGAAATTTTGAAGTAGATAGAGAAACTTCATGTACATAAATTAGATCTATAGATTCAACACTTTGATTAACAATAGAAGGGGATATTTATGGATAAGGATTACCTAAAAAAGAGGAAATCTGATGTTCTCTGATATTTTTCTAGGTCACAAGATTTTCTAGATCTGAATAGACAAGAACCTGATCAGGATCAAGGTGGCTTATGGTATATGTTATGGAAGAGGTGAGGTTATCCTTATGTGGAGTCTCTAGGTGAAATATTAACAACAAAGTGCCTGAGGCATGTTTACCATCAAGGCTCATAAATTACAATGTTGTATTTGTAGATGAAATTTCTTCAACTCACGTCCCCGACAACAACACCATTTCAAATGTTATTCCTAGAGATGTTTCAGGATATTGTTGGAATGATGCCGAGGCACCCCAGGATATAATACTTAGGATGAGTCTTAAGGGAAAATTTATAGTAAGGTAATTTTTCAATGTTTGGGAAGTTTTTACTTCTCTCTCTCTCTCTCTCTCTCTCTTTCTCAAAACTATACAACCTCAAACAATCTCAGCTCATACGAAAAATTCTCTCAAATATCAGTGGCATATGTCCACGAGTGTTTTAGAAAATCAATTTTTAAAGGATAATGAAATCATGAATTAGAAGAAGAATGAGATAAACATACATGGCACTACTGAGATTGAATACTGTATCTCATGGAAAAAGAACAACCTGTTGAGAAATTAAGAATTCAACACTTCTAACATGTTTATATAGATCAATTAAAACACTCTTCAAACAATTAGCATATTCATACACTCAAATATATGGATTTACCCTCTGCATATCATTTAAATGCAAAGATAAATGAAAAGAAATGGTTATACATTCAAAGGAAATCACTTCTAAGTCATAACTAGACATCATACAGTAACACTGAATATGGTGAATAGTCTATTGTTTGAGATTTTATAAATATAGTCGGATACAAGAAAATAAAAAATGGGAGAATATGCTTTACAAGAAAACAAACAATATAATAAAATGAATTATATACTGAAACATAACGTAGGGGATGAATCTCTGGTTTCCTACTACATTTACCACTTGTTTGTGCTCAAGGTTTCTGATAAAAAAACTCTAGTTGTAAGAGACTCTTAAATTCCCCAAAGTGTTGAACCTAGAAATGATCACCTTCATTGTCTTTTATTACTCTCTCATTCCCTAAACGGCTTCTTGAAACCATTTCGAGCTTCTTGAAATTGTTTACTGCTTCTTGATTCTTGAATGGTTTCCCGCTTGTTAAAACTGTAAAAAATATTTTTAATTGTTGGATTTTTGTTATGCTGAGATCATGGAGAAACTATAGATTCACCAACCAAAATATCCATCATTCCCTACTTCTTAAACCTCTATGAAATAATTTCATTTTCTGCAACATACTCAAAATTACAACTGCAGAGGTTGCATGACTCAACAACCTTCAGATCCATATTGTGCAAGAGATCATGACCATTGATCATAGGGTTACCAATCAAAGTGGTCAAGTATTGAGTCACAATAGGGATCCGATGAGGGAGACTCTAATATATTCCATTAGAGAGAGACCCATCGGAGGTGTAGTGATGAAGCTAAATGAGGGGAAGTCTATGAGGGAGACTCCAAGATTGCACCTCGATCGTTGATCTGGATCTGGAGATAGCTAAGAGTTGTTGATTTGGTCATGACCAAAAGTAGAATTAGGATAAGGAAAATATTACTCTACTGACATCATCCTGGACATGTGGTTCCTTTTTATTTTTCCTCATTGGTGTTGATGTGGTAGAGGGGCACGACACATGTCACATGATTTTGATGTGTTTTCATATCTCTTTGGAATATTTCATATGGAAACATGGTAGCTTGTTATTGTCCTAGTGCCTAGAGTGCCTCGGGATATGGAAAAGGTTCTAGATCATCAATTATAGGGTGCACCCATCAGAACGATCGAAGGTCGGGTCTCAACAGGAATTTGATGAGGGAGACTCTCACAACGTCATGCTAACATCATCTTGTACATGCGATGACTTTCTATTGGCCCATGGTGGTTTTGGTATGGCAGGAAGGAGTTACATGTGTCACGTGCGTTTGATATGTTGACTTGTGTATTTGGAAGGATCCTATGTCCATGTGGAAACTGCTAGTTGGCCCTGACATTGCTCTGCTAGCAGGATGATGTGACACCTAGATGGGAGGCTTTGAGATCGATGAGCATATCTGGAATGTTGATCGGTAGCACCCCATTGGAGTGATCAGGAGATAGGTATCGAAAGGAAATTTTATGAGGCAACTTCGACGAACTTTATCTAGAAATGGAAATAAACTAGGAGCCATTGATCTAGCCATGGTCAAAAGAAAAAAATTGGCTAAGGAAAATTTTATTGTGTTGATGCCAAATTGGACATGTAGCAATTTTTTATTGGCCCATGATGATGTTTATTTTTCCTAGATGGATGAAACGTGTCACCTGTATTTGATATGATTTTGGGTTACTTTAGTGGGTTCCACATGTCCACGTGGTATCCTATGACTGACTCTGACATGTGCTCTGTTGGCATTCCATGCATAGTACTAGGCTGGTGCACTAGGGGTTATGGATAAGATATGAGTTGTTGATATCTCGAGGGAATGACTGATGAAATGATGAAATATGGGTCATTGATCAGAGGTTCCCATTGGAGTGATCAAGAGCTATGTCCCTAATAGGATTTTGATGAGGGATACTTTAAAGAGGGAAACTGTTAGGTAGCTAGAGAGGTAGTAGTGGGGGGCCAGAGGGCCTATAGTGATAAGAGTGGAGGCCATTCAATGTAATCTGGAATAGGTCCACTATATTACTAAATAAGGCCCATTATGGTAGTTATATATAATAAATGGGTAGTTAGATATAATAAATGTAAGAGGACTTTTTAGAAGGTTCTACTTCTAGAAGATTCCTACTCTAAAATGTTTTCAGGTGATGGTAGAACTATATAAAAGGGTTCCAAAAATGTAATGGGATATGAAGAGAAGAATTGTATTTGGATCTGAATCTCATTAGGAGGTTTCCCCCTCGAAGAGGATACCTTCCATAATAGGATCCATTGTATTGTGTTTCCCTACCCCAAGGGTTTGATAGTAATATTTGTTTTTTTGCATATTGCTCTTTTATATCTATTGTGGTGCTTTTTTATTCATTTCTTTGGTTCTTAAGTATTTAGTTATTTGGTTATTCAGATCGATTTTATTCATATTTATTCAGGAACATAACAATTGGTATCAAATCACTTTCCTTGGCCAAAGAAGGGAAGAAATGTTTGCTCTTTTTTGCAGAATTTGTCTAGGGAAGAAAAAGAGGGTGGCACAATGCAGGTTTAGATATGCATCTTTATGAGCTTAATTTGGAAACAAAAAATTGGGTATTTGAATTCCTCTCGAAAAAATACCCAATTTCAAAAAACAAATCAACCAAAATGGAGTACGGGAAGTAAAGTTATGATCATTTTAAATTCAACAGTTTTTTCAGGGTTTTTCCGAAAAAAAACCGTGATTTTCTACAGTCATTTATTGTTCTATTTTTTGGGGTTTTTTTTTGTGATGACGGAGGGATTGTAGAGTTCATAACTTTTCATAGGGTGATGAGATGGATATTTCCTCTCAAACCCTCAAAGAAATTCTACAAATAACCAGAGCATTCAAAGCCCAATGGTATGATACATTGAATGACACATTGGATGACTTTGTAGATGGCATCACATACGACCTCAATGATAGTTTTCATAGTATTCAAGATTCATTGGATAACATGTAGGAGAGATTTATTATGGCGGACATCAGGGATGAATATAATCAAGAAATATATGCTTTGTATGATTTTGAGGCCGATTGTGATGATTGGTATATGGATAGTTGTCATTTCTAGGATGAAAACCACTTTCATATTTTATTTTATGATTCTAATCCACCTTCTGTAGAGAGAATCAATGTGAAAAACTGGGAGCTAATGATTATTACCATTGTCCATCCTACATATTCTACAGTGGTATTATTCCTTCTAGATTTTTCTATGACCCTTTTCCACTATGTGGATGGATCTTCTTATTTGGATCAACATGACAGGTGTGAGTCTTTAGAGCATCAATGTAATGTACCTCAAAATCAGCATAATTTATTTTTTTTTGGTTACATTTATCCATGAAGTTCTAAGACTTCAAGCAAATAGGCTTTCTGTTATAGGGCTTGAGTCTAAAAGTTTGTTAGAATCCTTAATGGCATCGACTGTCCTCACCATTCAACTTAAATTCTCCTAACCGACGATATAAAAGTGTTTACCCTTCACTTCAATGTTTATCTAAGATCCTAAAATTTATAAATTACTTTTTTGTCTCTTTTTACTATAACCAGCATTCCTACCATGTTCCTACAGCTTTGTGAAGAAACAAAGGGTAGTCGATTTTCAGGGATCATAAGTGTCGAACAAAACAAATGACCCTGTTGTTTGCAGAAATCCAAAATATGGAACGAATGTGGCCAGCATTTCGGGGCTTCGAGATTCAAGGTTTTGCGAGTACAAGAGTTGGACATCAATACACAATATTTCCTGAAATTGTGAAAAGATGTCGAGCACTTCGGGGTTTCAGGGTTTGCAACTACCAAACAACAACACACTACAACTCCCGATTTCCAAAAAGTTAAAGGGTGTGGGACAAACACTTCATAATTTCGGGGTTAAGGGTTTCAGGGTTTGTAACCACCAAACAACAACACACAACAACTCCTGAATTTCCAAGAGGTGAAAGGATGTAGGGCAACACTTTGGGATTTCAAGATTCAAGGTTTCGGGATTTGCAAATACCAAACAAAAACACACTACAACTCCCAAATTTAGAAAAGTGAAATCTTCAGGGTTTCAAATGCCAAACATCCAGCATAAACAAACTTTCGAACATGTGCGAAAAGGAGAAGGTGGGTCCTGCATTTTAGGGTTTCGGGGTTCGAAACTTCGTGAGTTCAAATACCCCAAACCTCTTATGTAACCAACTTCTGAAATGTTAAAAGGGGAAGCTTCGGGGTTTCAGGATTTGGAACTTTGCGAGTTGAGAAACCATACATCAATATACACGAACCTCCGAAAGGCGAAAAGAAATTTGGACTGATTTTTCCTCACAAAATTCTGAAAGCCTAAGGTCTTAGGAATTTCCTACGCACAGAAGGGTACAAAGGATAAAATTTTCTGTATAAGGTAAATTCTTATAATATTCACTTAAAGCCTCTTTTAATCAATGCATTAAACATCAACAGTACTGGATCTGTGCATCTATGTAAATACATGATTAAGAATATCATTCCATCAGAGATTGGTCATTATAAAAGATGTTCTAAGGGATATGAGTTTGGTTTCTTGGGGATGTATCTACAGAGAGGATCTACCTCATTGTCATTAATCTCCTCCTTTCCGTACTTACTTATAGAAATACAATTACAGATTTCCTTCATGTATATTCCCCACAACAAACAAAAATGGAAAACTTTATAGTTCCAATTTAAACAATACAATGCATCAGAAAAATCATTCAGACAGAGAGTGGACATCATTCCAATTTAGATTTAACATGACATTGAAATAAAAAGATAGCCATCCATAATAGAGAGGGGTATATCAACATATATGAATCCAATCCGTGGGAAGACAAAGGGAACAACCACATTCCTCCCAACCGTAGAATAGGGAAGCCAAAATCACTTGCCCGATTCACCCCCTAGCCTGACCATGAATCCATGAGGGCAAACTTGGAAACTCCTCCTCAGCTATGTCCCTCAATTCCAACAGTTATCCTCTTGCCTCACACTTATTCAATAGTGCTCATAAAAGAAAGGCAATTTTGTTTCAGCAAGCTCCTCTTGCCTCACACTCAATCTTTAGTGTTCATAACAACAAGAGAGCTCAGGAATCCTTTCCCAACATACTTGGCAGCGTCCTGCCTCCTCGCATATGCTATATATTTCTTTCCTTTGCCCAGGTCTTTTCCCTCCTTTGGGGATTTTCACAGCTTTCTTATTCTCTGACTTTCAGGGGATTCTAGTGGCCAAATATCTGATTTTCCACTTGTAATCATCATCCCATAGGCAATTCCAACTTATTCCCCACTCCTGGAGTCATGGTCAGCTGATTTTTTAACATGGTTGTTCCATTTGTCCTCCTGTAGTTAATATAATTATTCTGTTGTGATACAAGTGTCATAGTCGAATAGTTAGTTGAGTCCAAATAGATCTATGTCCAACAGTCACAATAATTAAATACCATTATTAAATTCGAAATTTGGAATTTCCATAAATGGAAAAAAATTTCCAGATTCAAATTTGCCAAAAACGGAAATAAATTTCCAGCAACAAAAATAAAAAAATATTTATTTTTGGGGTATGTCACATCCTTTCCCCCTTCAGTAAAACACTGTCCTCAGTGTTCTATCCTTTACTGGAACAGGATTCGATGAGATTTCCACAAATCTCCCTTCAATTCCCAAGTAGACTCCTCAGGACTAAAGTGCTTCCATTGCACCATTACCTGAGCGATGGCTCTGTTCCAAAGTGTTATTTCTCTCCAGTCTAGAATGCGCAGGGGTTCCACCTGGAACTCACCCTCGAGTTCCACCTGCACCAAGTTCCAATAAATCATATGAGTAGGGTCATGAATATACTTTTTCAACAAAGAAACATGAAATACATTATGAATTCTTAGATTAGCTTGAAGTGCAAGTTGATATGCTACAGGTCCAATTCGAGCTAGTATCTTGAAGGGCCCATAAAACCTGGGTTCCATCTTGGCACAGTTCCCAAACTTTAGCGAGCTTTTTCGGGCTTTGACCTTCAAATAAACATGGTCTCCCACTTGAAATTCCAAGTGTCTTCTTTTCTGATCCGCATAACTCTTCTGTCTATCCTGTGCTTCTTTCAAGTTCTGTTGTACGCTTTTTACCATGTTCTCCATTTCTTGGAGCATCTCTGGTCCAAGCATGAGTTTGTCAGCCGGGTTATCCCTGCTAATTGGGGTTGTACACTTTATGTGATACAGTATTTCAAAAGGGATCAACTTAGTTGAAGTTTGGTACCCATTGTTATATGCAAATTCTACCATGTGCAGGTAGTCTTCCCACTTGTTCGGCTTTGTTCTTACATACATGCGGAGCATATCCTCTATGATTTGGTTTGTCCTTTTGGTCTATCCATCCATTTTTGGATGATAACTCATACTGAAATTCAAATTAGTATTTAGCCCTGCAAACAATTCCTTCCAAAAGGAAGATGTGAATTTTACGTGTCTATTTGAAATCACCATTTTAGGAATACCATGCAGTCTAAAAATTTCTTTCATGAATATTTCAACAATGTTAATAGCTTTAAACGTAGAATTTACAGGAATAAAATGTGCAAACTTACTGAGTTTATCGATTACAACCATGATTGAATCATTATGTTTCTGAGTTTTAGGAAAACCTGTTATAAATTCCAGCGATATGGTCTCCCATTTCCATTCTGGTACTGATAATGGCTGTAATAGGCCGGCTGGATGTTGGTGTTCGGCCTTAACCTGCTGACAATTTGGCACCTAGCCAAGTACTCTACTGCTTCTCCCTTCATATTAGGCCAGTAAAATAGTTTTCTGAGTGTTGTTATTGTTTTCTGGTAACCTGGATGGCCAGAGTATGGTTTCTTATGCACTTCATCTAGAATAGTTAATTTTAGCTCTGTTGAATATGGTATGTAAAGTCTATTTTTAAATCTTAATAGTCCCTTCTTGTCTATGCTTATATCTATTTTATCTGAGTTTGCGATACTATTTTGAAATTCTTCCATTATCTTAGTGTAATTTCCATTGTTGATACCTGTCGTCCTTATTCTTTGTTCCAGATTACTTTCTGCCCTACTGATGTTTATCTCAAATAACCCATGAATTCTGCGGCTTAAAGAATGCTACTTTATTTTCCTTACCCTTGATATGTTTGACCTCGAAGTCGAATTCGCTCAAGAAGGCTAGCCACCTTGCCTGTCTTGCATTAACGTTTCGTTGGTTAAACATATATTTGACTCCGCTATTATCCGTCAATAGAAAGAATTTTTTGCCCATTATATAGTGTCACCACATTTTTAAGGCATGTATTACTGCTACCAATTCTAATTCATGAGTGATGTAATTTCCCTCGTTTTCCTTTAATTTCCAGGACTCATAGAAAATCATGTTCCCTTCCTGAGTTAGAACACCACCTAGTCCCTCTTTACTTGCATCAATGCATACTATGAAGTCTTTATCTAGGTCTGCTACCTTCAATATGGGCACCGATGTCAATAATTCTTTTATCAAGGTAAAACTATCTTGACACTTTTGCGACTAGTTAAACTTGGTCCCTTTCTTTTGTAGTGACGTGATAGGGTAGGCTATCTTGGAGAACCCTTATATAAATCTGCGATAATATTCGGTGATTCCCATGAATGACCGGATATCTGCCACATCCTTAGGTACTGGCCATTTCATAATGGCTTTTATCTTTTCTAGGTCTATGGAAAAGCCTTCCGAGGAAATGACATGTCCTGAATATTGTATTTCTTTTTGATAAAAATCACATTTGTCGAATTTTGCGTATAGTTTGTGTTTCCTCAGTGTTTGCAGAACTATTTGTAAGTGTTCATCATGTTCCTCCTCCATTTTAGAATAGACCAGAATAACGTCGATAAATACTACTACGAACTTGTCTAAGTACTGGCTAAAAATGTTGTTCATTAAGCACATAAATGTGGTTGGTGCATTAGCGAGTCTGAAAGGTATGACTACAAACTCATAGTGTCCGTATCTTGTTCGAAAAGATGTTTTGTTTATGTCCTGATCTTTTATCCTAACTTGATGATATCCTGATCGTAAATCCAATTGTGAGAATATCTTGGCCCCACCAACTTGATCGAACAGATCATTTATCCTGGGTAAGGGGTATTTGTTCTTAATGGTCACTTTGTTCAGTTGTCTATAATCGATACATAGTCTTAGAGTACCATCTTTCTTTTTCACAAAGAGGACTGGTGCTCCCCATGGCGAGACACTTGGTCTGAGATAGTCTTTATCCAACAATTCTTGTAATTGTATTTTTTATTCTATCAATTCAGATAGACTCATTCGGTAGGGTGCTTTTGAGATAGGGGCTGATCCGAGTAGTAAGTCGATGGAGAAATCTATTTCTCTCCTAGGAGGCAATTCTGGGATCTCATCAACAAACATGTCTTCGAATTCACGTAGGACAACAAAGTATTCTAACTTGGGCTTATCTTCTTTTTCTAAAAGGTTCGTTACTTGGATGGCGTAAACTTGACATCCCTTTCTA
This sequence comes from Picea sitchensis, assembly GCA_010110895.2. Taxonomy (NCBI): domain Eukaryota; kingdom Viridiplantae; phylum Streptophyta; class Pinopsida; order Pinales; family Pinaceae; genus Picea; species Picea sitchensis. The sequence goes on from SNQJ01S0011153.1 coordinate 177,261, forward strand.
ATACATTTCTTGAATTGCATCACTGAAACTTGTCTGACTGACACAGGTTTTGGTATACCTTGGGCTATTCTAACAGTCCCAAAATTATCTTTATAGCTAAGTATCTTTGTATAATAGTCTAGTACTGATTTGTGTTGTTCCAACTAACCCATCCCGATAATCATATCATAAGATCCTAGTGGTAGGATGTTCAGATTGGTCCTTATCTTTTGACCATCTAAGCTGAACTCAAGATCATAAATAAAGTTAACTACTTTTCTTTTAGTCCCTGTTTCTAGTTGTACAAGCCAATATTTTGCATGGTTTTGTTTCTTAAGTTTATTTGACTCTACTACATCGGGAGTAATATAACTTAACGTAGGTCCAGGGTCAATTAAAATAGAAATTTGAGTGTCATGGATTTTACCTTCGATCTCTACCACCAAGGACTAGTGGTCATCTTGTCGACCATCTATGGTTGCATTTATCCGATGTAGACTTCTTCCCATGTCTCCCACTGTCGAGGATTCTTCCAAATTTTGGACAACAGTGTTGTTTGTTGCAATTAGACGTGGATAGTTCCTCCTTAGATGAGACTCTCCACACTCCCAACATCTTAATGGCTCATGTGACTTGTCCCCAAACTTCTTCATTCCAAGGTTTATCGGTTTACCGCTACCTTGCGTATTCGGATGATTGGAGTGAAAATCCTTCCTTGGGAAACTTTTTGCTGCATTCCGATAAGGAGATGGCTGGTATCCCTTCTTCTGCTGGTGCATTCCATCTTGTTTCTTATCCTTCGAAGTCTTGGAAAACTCTACCTGCTGTTTATACTGGTCATAGCACATTCGTGCCTTCCTGAATGCCTCACTCAAGGATTTGGCGTTGTCAAACTCAATTCTGTCCCTGTAGGACTGTGGTAAACAACTTAAGAATCGCTGGATTTTTACCTTATCCTCCTGGATGTATGGTACGAACCTTAGTAGTTCCAGAAATTTATTTATAAGGTCATCCATCGTCATTTGTCCGAGTCATAATTCATAAAATTCTTTTGTCTTCCTTTCATAATAGCTTTCAGAAAGGTACTTTTTCTTAAAATACTTCTTGAAGTCGGACCATTCCAACTATTTCTCCTTTAGGTCCTTGGCCAATTTCAGGTCCTGCCACCAAATGCTGGCCTTCCCCTTCATATTGTAGATGGTCATTTTGACCTTCATGTTGCTGGAATAGTTGTAGATTTGGAAGTATTTTTTGATGTCCAACAACCATGCCTTGACTTCTTCTCTTGTCCTGGACTCTCCATCAAAAGTAGTTGGTTTATTCTTTTTAAATTCTCCTTCAAGGTGGTCCGTTTGTTTTCTCTTTTTGTCTGGTATGGTTTTGTCTTCAGCTGAAGGTGTCCCTTCAGACGAACAGTCTCCTTTTTCTTTTTTCACACCAGAATTCTTGGAGGCCCTTTTTCTAACCTCTTCCTTAGGGTTATCATCTTTTAGGATTTTCTTGGTTACTATACTACACAACATGACTTCATTTATCTCTTGTTGTTCCTGTTGTGCCTTCTTCAATTTTTCATTGTCGGCCTTGAAAACCTGTAGTTCAACTATAAGGTTTCTCATTGTTTCCAACACCTCTATGGGTGAGCTTCCATCACTGTTCTTTCTTGCATCTCTAGGAGGTCCTTGTTGCAGATTCTCTTCCACCCTGATTTCTGCACCTTCTTGGGTTTCCATTATTCAACACAAAACATAAAATATTTTTGTTTGTAATCCACAAGATTTATTAGTTTTTTTCATAAATCAGAATATATACTAAGCAATTAATGTGGCCCTGTTCAGGCCTAGTGTTGTAACTTTTGCTCTGATACCATATGTAATGTACCTCAAAATCACCATATTTTTTTTATTTTTTTATTTTTGTACATTTATCCATGAAGTTCTAAGACTTCAAGCAAGTAGGCTTTCTGTTATAGGGCTTGAGTCTAAAATTTTGTTAGAATCCTTACTGTCGTCGGCTGTCCTCACCATTCAACTTAAAGTCTCCTAACCTACGATATAAAAGTGTTTACTCTTCACTTCAATGTTTATCTAAGATCCTGAAATTTATAAATTACTTTTCTGTCTGTTTGTACCTATAAAAAACATTCCTACCATGTTCCTACAACTTTGTGAAGAAATAGAGGACAGTCGGTTTTCAGGGATCATAAGTGCCGAACAAAACAAAGGACCCTGTTGTTTTCCGAAATCCGAAATATGGAACGATTGTGGCCAACATTTTGGGGTTTCGCGAGTACAAGAACTGGACATCAATACATAATATTTCCCAAAATTGTGAAAACATGTCGAGCACTTCAAGGTTTTGGGGTTTGCAACTACCAAACAACAACACACTACAACTCCCGAATTCCAAAAAGTGAAAGGGTGTGGGACAAACACTTCAGGATTTCAGGGTTTGGGGTTTCAGGGTTTGTAACCACCAAACAACAACACACAACAACTCCTGAATTTTCGAAAGGTGAAAGGATGTAGGGAAACACTTCAGGATTTTGAGATTCGGTGTTTCGGGGTTTTCAACTACCAAACAACAACACACTACAACTCCTGAATTTCAAAAAGTGAAAGCTTCGGGGTTTCAAACGCCAAACATCTAGCATAAACAAACTTCTGAAAAGGTGTGAAAAGGAGAAGGTGGGTCCCGCATTTCGTGGTTTTGAGGTTCTGAACTTCGTGAGTTCAAATGCCCCAAACCTCTTATGTAACCAACTTCTGAAATGTGAAAAATGGAAGCTTCAGGGTTTCGGGATTCAGAACTTTGTGAGTTCAGAATCCATACATCAATATTCATGAACCTCTGAAAAGCAAAAAGAAAGATGGACTGAGTTTTCCTCACATAATTCCAAAAGCCTAAGGTCTTAGGAATTTCCCACGCACAGAAGGGTACAAAGGATACAATTTTCTGTATAAGGTAAATTCTTATAATATTCGCTTAGAGCCTCTTTTAATCAATGCATTAAATGTGAACAGTATTGGATCTATGCATCTATGTAAATACATGATTAAGAATATCATTCCATCAGAGATTGGTCATTATAAAAGATGTTCTGAGGGATCTGAGTTCGGTTTCCTGGGGATGTATCTACAGAGAGGATCTGCCTCATTATCATTAATCTCCTTCTTTTCGTACTTACTTATAGAAATACAATTACAGATTTCCTTCACATATATTCCCCACAACAAACAAAAATGGAAAATGTTACAGTTCCAATTTAATCAATACAATGCATTAGAAAAATCATTCAGACAGAGAGAGGACATCATCCTAGTTCGGATTTAATATGACATTGAAATAAAAACATAGCCATCCATAATAGAGAGGGGTAGATCAACATATCTGAATCCAATCCGCGAGAATACAAAGGGAACAACCACGTTCCTCCCAACTATAGAATAGGGCATCCAAAATCACTTGCCCGATTCACCCCCTAGCCTGACCATGAATCCATGAGGGTGAACTTGGAAACTCCTCCTCAGCTATGTCCTTCAATTCCAACAGTTATCCTCTTGCCTTACACTTACTCAATAGTTCTTATAACAGCAAGGCAATTCTGTTTCAGCAAGCTCCTCTTTCCTCACACTCAATCCACAGTGTTCGTAACAACAAGAGAGCTTAGGAATCCTTTCCCAGCATACTTGGCAGCGTCCTGCCTCCTCACATATGTTATATATTTCTTTCCTTTGCCCAGGTCTTTTCCCTCTTTTGGGTATTTTTGCATCTTTCTTAATCCCTGACTTTTTGGGGCTGCCAATGGCCAAATCTCTGATTTTCCACTTGTAATCATCAGCCCAGAGGCCGTTCCAACTTGTTCCCAACTCCTGGAGTCATGGTCAACTGATTTTTTAACATGGTTGTTCCATTTGTCCTCCTGCAGTTAATATAATTATTTTGTTGTGAGACAAGTGTCATAGTCAAATAGTTAGTTGAGTCCAAACATATCCTTGTCCAACAATCACAATAATTAAATACAATTATTAAATTCAAAATTTGGAATTGCCATAAATGGAAAAAAAATCCAGATACGAATTTTCAAAAAATGGAAATAAATTTCCAGCAACAAAAATAAAAAAATATTTATTTTTGGGGGATGTCACATCCTTTCCCCCTTCAGTAAAACACTTTCCTCAGTGTTCGTTCCTTTCCTGGAACATGATTGGATGATATTTCTGCAAATCTCCCTCCAATTCCCAAGTGGCCTCCTCAGTACTAAAGTGCTTCCATTGCACCTTTACCTGAGCGACGAATTTGTTCCAAAGTGTTATTTCTCTCTGGTCTAGAATGTGCAGGGCTTCCACCTGGAACTCACCCTCGGGTTCCACCTAAACCAAGCTCCAATCAATCATATGAGAAGGGTCATGAATATACTTTTTCAACAAAGAAACATGAAATACATTACGAATTCTTAGATTAGCTGGAAGTGCAAGTTGATATGCTATAGGTCCAATTCGAGCTAGTATCTCGAAGGGCCCACAAAACCTGGGTGCTAGCTTGGCACAATTCCCCAACTTCAACGAGATTTTTTGGGCTTTGACCTTCAAATAAACATGGTCTCCCACTTGAAATTCCAAGTGTCTTCTTTTCTGATCCACATAACTCTTCTGTCTGTCCTGTGCTTCTTTCAAGTTTTGTTGTACCATTTTTACCATGTTCTCCATTTCTTGGAGCATCTCTAGTCCAACCATGAGTCTGTTAGCCGGGTTATCCCAGCTAATTGGAGTTGTACACTTTCTGCTGTATAGTATTTTGAAAGGGCTCAACTTAGACAAAGTTTGGTACCCATTGTTATATGCAAATTCTACCAAGTGTAGGTAGTCTTCCCACTTGTTTGGCTTTGTTATTACATACATGTGGAGCATATGCTCTATGATTTGGTTTATCCTTTCGGTCTGTCCATCCGTTTGTGGATGATAACTCGTACTGAAATTCAAATTAGTATTTATCCTTGCAAACAATTCCTTACAAAAGGCGGATGTGAATTTTACGTCTCTATCTGAAATTACCATTTTAGGAATACCATGCAGTCTAAAAATTCCTTTCATGAATATTTCAACAATTTTAATAGCTTTAAACGTAGACTTTACAGGAATAAAATGTCCAGACTTACTGAGTTTATCGATTACAACCATGATTGAATCATTCTATTTCTGAGTTTTAGGAAAACCTATTATAAAGTCCAACAATATGGTCTCCCATTTCCATTCTGGTACTGGTAATGACTGTAATAGGCCGGTTGGATCTTGGTGTTTGGCCTTAACCTGCTGACAATCTTGGCACCTAGCCAAGTACTCTGCTGCTTCGCCCTTCATATTAGGCCAGTATAATAGTTTTCTGAGTGCTATTATTCTTTTCTGGTAACCTGGATGGCCAGAGTATGGTTTCTTATGCACTCAAGGATTTGGGGTTGTCAAACTCATTTCTGTCCCTGTAGGACTGTGGTAAATAGCTTAATAATCACTGGATTTTTACCTTATCCTCCCGGATGTATGGTACAAACCTTAGTAGTTTCAGAAATTTATTTATAAGGTCATCCATCGTCATTTGTCTGAGTCATAATACATAAAATTCTTTCATCTTCCTTTCATAATAGCTTTCAGAAAGGTATTGTTTCTTAAAATACTTGTTGAAGTCGGACCATTCCAACTATTTCTCCTTTAGGCCCTTGGCCAATTTCAGGTCCTGCCACCAAATACTGGCCTTCCCCTTCAGATTGTAGATGGCCATTTTGACCTTCATGTTGCTAGAATAGTTGTATATTTGGAAGTATTTTTTGATGTCCAACAACCATGCCTCGACTTCTTCTCCTATCCTGGACTCTCCATCAAAAGTAGTTGTTTTAATATTTTTAAATTATTCTTCAAGGTGGTTTGTTTGTTTTCTTTTTTTGTTTGGTATGGTTTTGTATTCAGTTGAAGGTGTCCCTTCGGATGAACTATCTTCTTTTTTTGTTTTCTCACCATAATTCTTGGAGGCCCTTTTGATAACATCTTCCTTAGGGTTATCATCTTTTGGGATTTTCTTGGTTACTATACTACGCAATAGGACTTCATTTATCTCTTGCTATTCCTACTGTGCCTTCTTCAATTTTTCATTGTCGACCTTGAAAAATTGTAGTTCAACTATAAGGTTTCTCATTGTTTCCAACACCTCCGTGGGTGAGATTCCATCACTATTCTATCTTGGATCTCCAGGAGGTCCTTATTGCAGATTCTCTTCCACCCTGATTTCTGCACATTCTTGGGCTACCATTATTCAACACAAAACAAAAAAGATTTTTGTTTGTAATCCACAAGATTTATTAGTTTTTTTCATAAATCATAATATATAATAAGCAATTAATGTGGCCCTATTCAGGCCCAGTGTTGTAACTTTTTATCTAATACCATATGTAATGTACCTCAAAATCACCATAATTTTTTTTTTTGTACTTTTATATATGAAGTGCTGAGACTTAAGCAAGTAGAATTTCTGTTATAGGGCTTGAGTCTAAAAGTTTGTTAGAATCCTTAGTGTCGTCAGTTGTCCTCACCATTTAACTTAAAGTCTCCTAACTGACGATATAAAGTGTTTACTCTTCACTTCAATGTTTATCTAAGATCTTGAAATTTATAAATTACTTTTCTGTTTGTTTGTACCTATAACAAACATTCCTACCATGTTCCTACAACTTTGTGAAGAAACAGAGGACAGTCAGTTTTCAGGGATCATAAGTGCCGAACAAAACAAAGGACCCTATTGTTTGCCGAAATCCAAAATATGGAATGACTGTGGCCAACATTTCGGGGTTTCAGGATTTAGGGTTTCACTAGTACAAGAGTCGGACATCAATACACAATATTTCCCAAAATTGCAAAAAGATGTCGAGCACTTCAAGGTTTTGGGGTCTACAACTACAAAACAACAACACACTACAACTCCTGAATTCCGAAAAGTGAAAGGGTGTGGGACCAACACTTTAGGATTTCGGGGTTTGAGGTTTGTAACCACGAAACAACAACACACAACAACTCTCGAATTTTTGAAAGGTGAAAGGATGTAGGGAAACACTTCAGGATTTCGAGATTCGGGGTTTCGGGGTTTGCAACTACCAAACAACAACACAATACAACTCCCGAATTTCGAAAAGTGAAAGCTTGTGGGTTTCAAACACCAAACATCTAGCATAAACAAACTTCCAAAAAGGTGTGAAAAGGAGAAGGTGGGTCCCGTATTTTGGGGTTTCAGGGTTCATAACTTTGTGAGTTCAAATGCCCCAAACCTCTTATGTAACCAACTTCTGAAATGTGAAAAGTGGAAGCTTCAGGGTTTCAGGATTTAGAACTTTGTGAGTTTAGAATCCATACATCAATATACACGAACCTTTGAAAGGCGAAAAGAAAGTTGGACTGAGTTTTCCTCACAGAATTCCTAAAGCCTAAGGTCTTAAGAATTTCCCATGCACAGAAGGGTACAAAGGATAATTTTTTTTGTATAAGGTAAATTCTTATAATATTCACTTAGAGCCTCTTTTAATCAATGCATTAAACGTCAACAGTATTGGATCTGTGCATCTATGTAAATACATGATTAAGAATATCATTCCATCATAGATTGGTCATTATAGAAGATGTTCCAAGGGATCTGAGTTTGGTTTCCTGGGGATGTATCTACAGAGAGGATCTGCCTCATTGTCACTAATCTCCTCCTTTCCGTACTTATAGAAATACAATTACAGATTTCCTTCACGTATATTCCCCACAACAAACAAAAATGGAAAACATTACAGTTCCAATTTAATCAATACAATGCATCAGAAAAATCATTCAGACAAAGAGTGGACATCATTCCAGTTCGGATTTAATATGACATCGAAATAAAAACATAGCCATCCATAATAGAGAGGGGTAGATCAACATATCTAAATCCAATCCGTGGGAATACAAAGGGAACAACCACGTTCCTCCCAACCATAGAATAAGGATGCGAAAATCACTTGCCCGGTTCACCCCCTAGCTTGACCATGAATCCAGGAGGGCGAACTTGGAAACTCTTCCTCAGATATGTCCTTCAATTCCAACAATTATCCTCTTGCCTCACACTTACTCAACAGTGCTCATAACAACAAGGCGATTCTATTTTAGCAAGCTCCTCTTACCTCACACTCAATCCGTAGTGTTCATAATAGTAAGAGAGCTTAGGAATCCTTTCCCAACATACTTGGCAGCGTCTTGCCTCCTTGCATATGCTATATATTTCTTTCCTTTGCCCAGGTCTTTTCCCTCCTTTGGGGATTATCACAGATTTCTTAATCCCTGACTTTCAGGGGCTTCTGATGGCCAAATCTCTGATTTTCCACTTATAATCATCAGCCCAGAGGCAGTTCCAACTTGTTTCCCACTCCTGGAGTCATGGTCAGCTGATTTTTTAACATGGTTGTTCCATTTGTCCTCTTGTAGTTAATATAATTATTCTGTTGTGATACAAGTGTCATAGTCAAATAGTTAGTTGATTCCAAACATATCTCTTCCTAATAATCACAATAATTAAATACAATTATTAAATTCGAAATTTGGAATTTCCATAAATGGAAAAAAAATTCCAGATTCGAATTTGCCAAAAACGGAAATAAATTTCCAGCAACAAAAATAAAAAAATATTTATTTTTGGGGGATGTCACATCCTTTCCCCCTTCAGTAAAACACTGTCCTCAGTGTTTTTTCCTTTTCTATAACATAGTTGGATGAGATTTCCATAAATCTCCCTCTAATTCCCAAGTGGCCTCCTCAGGACTAAAGTGCTTCCATTGCACCTTTACCTGAGCGACGGCTCTGTTCCGAAGTGTTATTTCTCTCTGGTCTAGAATGCGCAGGGGTCCCACCTGGAACTCACCCTCAGGTTCCACCTGCACCAAGTTCCAATCAATCATATGAGTAGGGTCATGAATATACTTTTTCAACAAAGAAACATGAAATACATTATGAATTCTTAGATTAGCTGGAATTGCAAGTTGATATGATATGGGTCCAATTCGAGCTAGTTTCTCGAAGGCCCCAGAAAACCTGGGTGCCATCTTGGCATAGTTCCCCAACTTCAGTGAGCTTTTCTGGGCTTTGACCTTCAAATAAACATGGTCTCCCACTTGAAATTCTAAGTGTCTTCTTTTCTGATCCGCATAACTCTTCTGTCTGTCCTGTGCTTCTTTCAAGTTATGTTGTACCCTTTTTACTATGTTCTCCATTTCTTGGAGCATCTCTGGTCCAACCATGAGTCTGTCAGCCGAGTTATCCCAGCTAATTGGAGTTGTACACTTTCTGTCGTACAACATTTCGAAAGGGCTCAACTTAGCCAAAGTTTGGTACCCATTGTTATATGCAAATTCTACTAAGTATAGGTAGTCTTCCCACTTGTTTGGCTTTGTTCTTACATACATGCGGAGCATATCTTCTATGATTTGGTTTGTCCTTTTGGTCTATCCATCTATTTGGATGATAACTCGTACTGAAATTCAAATTAGTATTTAGCCCTGCAAACAATTCCTTCCAAAAGGCATGTGTGAATTTTATGTCTCTATCTGAAATCACCATTTTAGGAATACCATGCAGTCTAAAAATTTCTTTCATGAATATTTCAACAATTTTAATAGATTTAAACATAGACTTTACAAGAATAAAATGTGCAGACTTACTGAGTTTATCGATTACAACCATGATTGAATCATTCTCTTTCTGAGTTTTAGGCAAACCTGTTATAAAGTCCAGCGATATGGTCTCCCATTTCCATTCTGGTACTGGTAATGGATGTAATAGGTCGGCTGGATGCTGGTGTTCCACCTTAACCTGCTGACAATATTGGCACTTAGCCAAGTACTCTGCTGCTTCGCCCTTCATATTAGGCCAGTAAAATAGTTTTCTGAGTGTTGTTATTGTTTTCTGGTAACCTGGATGGCCAGAGTATGGTTTCTTATGCACTTTGTCTAGAATAGTTAATTTTACCTCTGTTGAATCTGGTACGTAAATTCTGTTTTTAAATCTTAATAGTCCCTTCTTGTCGATGATTATATCTGGTTTATCTGAGTTTACGATACTATTTTGAAATTCTTCCATTATCTTAGTGTAATTTCCATCGTTGATACCCATCGTCCTTATTCTTTGTTCCAGATTACTTTCTGCCCTGCTGATGTTTATCTCAAATAACCCATGAATTCTGTAGCTTAAAGCATCTGCTACTTTATTTTCCTTACCTTTGATATGTCTGACCTCGAAGTCAAATTTTCTCAAGAAGGCTAGCCACCTTGCCTGTCTTGCATTCAGGTCTGGTTGGTTAAACAGATATTTCACTCCGCTATTATCCATCAATAGTAAGAATTTTCTGCCCATTATATAGTGTCACCACATTTTTAAGACATGTATTACTGTTGCCAATTCTAAGTCATGAGTGACGTAATTTCGCTCGTGTTCCTTTAATTTTTGGGACTCATAACAAATCACGTGCCCTTCTTGAGTTAGAACACCACCTAGTCCCTCTTTACTTGCATCAACACATACTGTGAAGTCTTTATGTGGGTCTGCTACCTTCAAGATAGGTGCAGATGTCAATAATTCTTTTAGCTTGTTAAAACTGTCTTGACACTTTTGCGACCAGTTAAACTTGGTCCCTTTCTTTTGTAGTGACGTGATAGGGTAGGCTATCTTGGAGAACACTTCTATAAATCTGCGATAATATCCGGTGATTCCCATGAATGACCGGATATCTACCACATCCTTAGGTACTGGCCATTCCATAATGGTTTTTATCTTTTCTGGGTCTACGACAATACCTTTCGAGGAAATGACATGTCCTAAATATTGTATTTATTTTTGATAAAAATCACATTTGTTGAGTTTTTTGTTTAGTTTTTGTTTCCTCAGTGTTTGCAGAACTATTCATAAGTGTTCATCATGTTCCTCCTCTGTTTTAGAATAGACCAGAATATCATCAATAAATACTACTACGAACTTGTCTAAGTACTGGCTAAAAATGCTATTCATTAAGCACATAAATGTGGCTGGTGCATTAGTGAGTCCGAAAGGTATGAGTACAAAATCGTAGTGTATGTATCTTGTTCGAGAAGCTGTTTTGTTTATGTCCTAGTCTTTTATTCTAACTTTTTGATATCCAGATTGTAAATCCAATTTTGAGAAGATCTTGGCCCCACCAACTTGATCGAACAGATCATTTATCCTGGGTAAGGGTTATTTGTTCTTAATGGTCACTTTGTTCAGTTGTCTATAATCGATACGTAGTCTTATAGTACCATCCTTCTTTTTCACAAAGAGGACTAGTGCTCCCCATGGCGAGACACTTGGTCTGATATACTCTTTATCCAACAATTCCTATAATTGTATTTTTAATTTTGTCAGTTCAGGTAGACTCATTCGGTAGGGTGCTTTTGAGATAGGGTCTGATTCGGGTAGTAAGTCGATGGAGAAATCAATTTCTCTCCTAGGAGGCAATTCTGGGATCTCATCAACATACATGTCTCTGAATTCACGTAGGAAATCAAAGTCTTCTAACTTGGGCTTATCTTCTTTTTCTAAAAGGTTCGTTACTTGGATGGCGTAATCTTGACATCCCTTTCTAATACATTTCTTGAATTGTATCGCTCAAACTTGTCTAACTGACACAGGTTTTGGTATACCTTGGGATTTTCTAACAGTGCCAAAATTATCTTTATAGCTAAGTATCTTTGTATAACAGTCTAGTACTGGTTTGTGTTGTTCCAACCAATCCATCCCGATAATCATATCATAAGATCCTAGTGGTAGGATGTTCATATTGGTCCTTATCTTTTGACCATCTAAGCTAAACTCAAGATCATAAATAAAGTCAACTACTTTTCTTTTAGTCCATGTTGCTAGTTGTACAAGCCAAGATTTTGCATGCTTTTGTTTCTTAAGTTTATTCAACTCTACCACATCGAGAGTAATATAACTTAACGTAGCTCCAGGGTCAATTAAAACAAAAATTCAGTTGTCATGGATTTTACCTTCGATCTCTACCACCGAGGACTGGTGGTCAACTTATCGACCATCTATGGCAACATTTATCCGATGCAGATTTCTTCCCATGTCTCCCACTGTCGAGGCTTCCTGCAAATTTTGGACAGCAGTGCTGCTTGCTACAATTAGACGTGGGCAGTTCCTCCTTAGATGAGACTCTTCACACTCCCAACATCTTAATGGCTCCTGGGAGTTGTCCCCAAACTTCTTTGTTCCAAGGTTTATCGGTTTACTGCTACCTTGCATATTCAGATGATTGGAGTGAAAATCCCTCCTTGGGATACTTTTTTCTACATTCCGATAAGGAGTTGGCTAGTATCCCTTATTCTGTTGGTGCATTCCATCTTGTTTCTTATCCTTCCAAGTCTTAGGAAACTCTACCCACTGTTTATACTGGTCATAGCACATTCGTGCCTTCCTGAATGGCTCACGCAAGGATTTGGGGTTGTCAAACTCAATTCTGTCCCTATAGGACTGTGGTAAATAGCTTAAGAATAATTGGATTTTTACCTTATCCTCCCGGATGTATGGTACGAACCCTAGTAGTTCCAAATTTTTATTTATAAGGTCATCCATCGTCATTTTTCCGAGTAGTAATTCATAAAATTCTTTCGTCTTCCTTTCATAATAGCTTTCAAAACGATATTGTTTCTTAAAATACTTCTTGAAGTCAGACCATTCCAACTGTTTCTCCTTTAGTCCCTTGGCCAATTTTAGGTCCTTCCACCAAATGCTCGCCTTCCCCTTCATATTGTAGATGGCCATTATGACCTTCATGTTGCTAGAATAGTTTTAGATTTGGAAGTATTTTTTGATGTCCAACAACCATGCCTCAACTTCTTCTCTTGTCCTGGACTCTCCATCAAAAGTAGCTGGTTTAATCTTTTTAAATTCTTCTTCAAGGTGGTTTGTTTGTTTTCTTTTTTTGTCTGGTATGGTTTTGTCTTCAGCTGAAGGTGTCCCTTCAGACGAACTATCTCCTTTTTCTGTTTTCGCACCAGAATTCTTGGAGGCCCTTTTGTTGACCTCTTCCTCAGGGTTATCATCTTTTTGGATTTTCTTGGTTACTATACTATGCAGCAGGACTTCATTTATCTCTTGTTGTTCCTACTGTGCCTTCTTCAATTTTTCATTGTCAGCCTTGAAAACTCGTAGTTCAACTATAAGGTTTCTCATTGTTTCCAACACCTCCATGGGTTAGCTTCCATCACTATTCTATCTTGGATCTCCAGGAGGTCCTTGTTGTGGATTCTCTTCCACCCTGATTTCTGCACCTTCTTGGGCTGCCATTATTCAACACAAAACAAAAAAGATTTCTGTTTGTAATCCACAAGATTTAATAGTTTTTTTCATAAATCAGAATATATACTAAGCAATTAATGTGGCCCTGTTTAGGCCCAGTGTTGTAACTTTTTCTCTGATACCATATGTAGTGTACCTCAAAATCACCATAATTTTTTTATTTTTTTTCTACATTTATCCATGAAGTTATGAGACTTCAAGCAAGTAGGCTTTCTGTTATAGGGCTTGAGTCTAAAAGTTTGTTAGAATCCTTACTTTCGTCGACTGTCCTCACCATTCAACTTAAAGTCTCCTAACCGATGATATAAAAGTGTTTACTCTTCAATTCAATGTTTATCTAAGATCCTGAAATTTATAAATTACTTTTCTGTCTGTTTGTACCTATAACAAACATTCCTACCATGTTCCTACATCTTTGTGAAGAAAGAGAGGACAGTCAGTTTTTAGGGATCATAAGTGCCGAACAAAACAAAGGACCCTGTTGTTTGCCGAAATCCAAAATATGGAACGACTGTGGCCAGGATTTTGGGGTTTTGAGATTCAGGGTTTTGCAGGTATAAGAGACGGACATCAATACACAATATTTCCTGAAATTGCGAAAAGATGTCGAGCACTTCGGGGTTTCAGGGTTTGCAACTACCAAACAACAACACACTACAACTCCCGAATTCCGAAAAGTGAAAGGGTGTGGGACCAACACTTTAGGATTTCGGGGTTTGTAACCACCAAACAACAACACACAACAACTCCTGAATTTTCGAAAGGTGAAAGGATGTAGGGCAACACTTCAGGATTTCGGGATTCGGGGTTTCGGGGTTTTCAACTACCAAACAACATCACACTACAACTCTCGAATTCCAAAAAGTGAAAGCTTCGGGGATTCAAATGCCAAACATCCAGCATAAAAAAACTTCTGAAAAGGTGTGAAAAGGAGGTGGGTCTCGCATTTCAGGGTTTTAGGGTTCAAAACTTCATGAGTTCAAATGCCCCAAACCTCTTATGTAACCAACTTCTTAAATGTGAAAAGGGGAAGCTTCGGGGCTTTGGGATTCAGAACTTTGGGAGTTCAGAATCCATACATCAATATACACGAACTTACGAAAGGTGAAAAGAAAGTTGGAATGAGTTTTCCTCATAGAATTCCGAAATCCTAAGGTCTTAGGAATTTCCCATGCACAGAAGGGTACAAAGGATAAAATTTTCTGTATAAGGTAAATTCTTATAAATTCACTTAGAGCCTCTTTTAATCAATGCATTAAATGTCAACAGTACTGGATCTGTGCATCTATGTAAATACATGATTAAGAATATCGTTCCATTAGAGATTGGTCATTATAAAAGATGTTCCGAGGGATCTGAGTTTGGTTTCCTAAGGATGTATCTAGAGAGAGGATCTGCCTCATTGTCATTAATCTCCTCCTTTCCATACTTACTTATAGAAATACAATTACAGATTTCCTTCACGTATATTCCCCACAACAAACAAAAATGGAAAATGTTACAGTTCCAATTTAATCAATACAATGCATCAAAAAAATCATTCAGACAGAGAGTGGACATCATTCTAGTTCGGATTTAATATGACATCAAAATAAAAACATAGCCATCCATAATAAAGAGGGGTAGATCAACATATCTTAATCCAATGTGCGGGAAGAAAAGGGAACAACCATGTTCCTCCCAACCGTAGAATAGGGAAGCCAAAATCACTTGCCCAATTCACCCCCTAGCCTAACCATGAATCCATGAGGGCGAACTTGGAAACTCCTCCTCATCTATGTCCTTCAATTCCAACAGTTATCCTCTTGCCTCACACTTACTCAACAGTTCTTGTAATAGCAAGGCGATTCTATTTCAGCAATCTCCTCTTGCCTCACACTCAATCCGTAGTGTTCATAACAGCAAGAGAGCTCAGGAATCCTTTCCCACCATACTTGGCAGTGTCCTGCCTCCTCGCATATGCTATATATTTCTTTCCTTTGCCCAGGTCTTTTCCCTCCTTTGGGGATTTTCACAGCTTTCTTAATCCCTGACTTTCAGGGGATGCCAGTGGCCAAATCTTTGATTTTCCACTTGTAATCATCAGCCCAGAGGTAGTCCCAACTTGTTCCCCACTCCTGGAGTCATGGTCAGCTGATTTTTTAACATGACTGTTCCATTTGTCCTACTGCAGTTAATATAATTATTCTGTTGTGATACAAGTGTAATAGTCAAATAGTTAGTTGAGTCAAAACAAATCTCTACCCAATAGTCACAATTATTAAATTCGAAATTTGGAATTTCCATAAATGGAAAAAAAATTCCAGATTCGAATTTGCCAAAAACGGAAATAAATTTCCAGCAACAAAAATAAAAAAATATTTATTTTTGGGGGATGTCAGAATCAACATCATTTTGAGTTGGCTATTTGGTTCCAAAATATTCCACGGGGAGCTCGCATAAGCAGTTGGACATGGGATCCGAGTTTACAATGGTGGTTGGACTGCCTCAGCATGGTGGCTTTCCTTTTTACATGGGACCTTGGTTCTCCATTCTTCTTTAGCATTATGGTCCACAATTATCTATGGGACCATGTTATATGGTTGTACATCAAGCGTTGAGGAAAAATATTTCATAAGAGGGATGTAATGTTAGGTAGCTATAGAGGTGGTAGTGGGGGCCTATAGGGACCATAGTGATAATAGTGAAGGCCATTGAATGTAAGGTGGACTAGGTCCACTATATTATTAAATAAGGCCCACTATGGTAGTTAGATATAATAAATGGATAGTTAGATATAATAAATGTAAGAGGACTTCTTAGAAGGTTCTACTACTAGAATATTTCTCCTCTAGAATGTGCTTAGGTGATGGTAGCACTATATAAAGGGGTTCCAACAATGCAATGGGATATGAAGAGAAGTATTTTATTTGGAGTTGAATATCATTAGAAGGTTGCCCCCTCGAAGAGGAAAGAGAATGTGAGAGGATCGCTTCCATAATTAGATTCATTATATGGTGTTGCCCTACCCTAAGGGTTTGATAGTAATAAAATATATTTTTCATATTGTCCTTATATATCTATTGTGGTTCTTTTGGATTCAATTATTTGGTTCTTAAGTATTAAGTTCTTTGGTTCTTAGGATCCATTGTATTCATATCTATTCAGCCACATAACAGAGACTCCAAGATTACATCTTGACCATTGATCAAATGAAGTAGAGATAATCCGAGAGTCGTTGATATAGCCATGGTCAAAAGAAAAAATTGGCTAAGGAAAATATTGTCAAGATGATGTTAACTTGGACACATGGTTCCTTTCTATTGGCCCACGATGGCACTGATGTGGTAGAAAATCATGAAATGTGTCACCAATTTTTTATGTGTTAACCTGTGCATCTGGTGGGTTCCACATGTCGATGTGGAAGCTTTAGATTGGACTGACAGGTGCCCTATTGGCATTGAATTCTTACCTATGCTACCAAGGACACACAATCATTGAAATTTACTTCCACATGGGGAAAAATGTAATAGATTCTGGTCCACTGATATCATCCCCCACCATATATGAACCGATAATATGCAAGAATCCTCCCTTATGCAAGCTTACCATCAATATTACATCCACATCGTCGATCAGATGGCCTCCATCAGAGTAATCAAGGTTTAGGTCCCAAGGGAGACTCTAATGGGAGAGAGTATGATGAGGGAAACTCACACGCTAATTGAAACCATTGATTTGAAATGGTCGGTTGTGTGATGAAATATGGGCTATTGATCGGTCTCACTTGAAAACCATTTGATTAGTGGGGTCCTGCGGGTTCACCTGAACTTGGTTCCTAAGCCTTGGTCCCATGATAATCTCTTTGGTTAGTAGACTTAGGCCCCTTTCAGGCGCGATAAGCCCTTTTGGACCCCAGATAAGTAATCCAATGCTAAAATATTTCCTTAGTTTCCTTGGGCATCGATTTTCTGACTTTTTCTTCAAGTTTCCTTGAATTAATCTGTCTCTTGATTGGTCAGAGGCTCAGGGAGTTCATATTTTGCCACTAGCTCGTACAATCATAGCCTAGACACTTCATAAAACCTTCAAATATTTGATAGGAAAAAATATGGTACTAAAATTTTATTAGATGCATCGTAAAATAGGTGCCTAACATGTCTTCTTGTCAGGACCCATTCATTGTCTACTCCCTAGTAGTACTTTAAGGGGGTATTGGAGATATTACACACCCACCTAGTATTTCTCTTCCTAGTTTTATTAGTCTATGTTTAGGGTGCCCCTAGTATGAGATATTCTCCCCTAGATGAGGGTGCCACCTCCTCTTCAACCATTACTCATTTGTACACCGGTTAGACTAGTGGTGTCAAGTCTTGCATGGAAACCTTTGTATTATCACCAAATGTTGCATGCTCACCTTGGTATCATCAATAGGAGGGTGCACTCACCTTGGGATGATTTCCAAGAGGGATCAATTGAAATTCAAAAGGATGAGAGGGCACACCATATGAGAATGCATGAGATTATCTCCACTCCACTTGTCTAAACTAGTTAACTGGTGACTACATGGCCAATTAACTAGGACTAGGTGGCACCTCACTTAGGTTTCTATCTGTGTATTTCCACATCTCTCTAAAAGAATACTATGGCACATTAGTTTGAGCATGTAGCTTATATATATTGTAAATTATTCACTCTTTGAGTGTGGATTAGCGGTTAATACAATTCTTTATTCTTTCTCTCCAATTCTTCCCTTCTTCTCTCAACTTTGCAAGTTTCGTGTTCATTGTTTCTAGCTAGTTTCTTTTTGTAGGTTTCAATCCAATTTCAAAACCCCCCCGTGATTATATGTGAATAAATTATTGGTGAGATTATAGAAAAATAAATTAGTTAACCATGAAAGGTAAAAAAAGAGAGACAAATCCATGCCATTGCATATGAATTTGGAATCAAAATATAAAAATGTGTAAGGTAAAGGAATATGAAATTCAATAAAAAGTGAGAAAAATAATGGATAAAAGCTCTTTTAGCAACTTAAACAATGAAATCACTCATCGATATACAATGATATGAATATCATCACTCTATTCCCCAATCAATGTTCCATCATCTTCAAATCAATCCAACTTCAAATAGTCATGTAACTAAAATTAAAATGTCATATATGCAATATCTGTAATGGAATCAAATGAATGGAAAGAGGTATTTGAGCTTCCAAAATAATTTTCAAACAATAGAAGAGATCAAATGCATTCTTTATTACTATCTTGTCGATCACTATTTTACATCCTTTATTTTCTTTCCATGGTCTATATCAAACAACTTGTTATTTAATGCATACATTAATGAGTGTTTAAAGGTATGCTTAAAGGCATGAATATGTACCAATTTCAACCATGTAATTTTATTGATTCAAAGAGAATTAATCATATCAACTTTTTTTTACAAGAACAATATTAACCACATACTATTTCACAACAAAAAAAGTTTGTATACTTGCAGTGCAAAAGAAAATCCAACTCAACTAATAAATTCATTATGCATGTCCACATGTATGTGAGTATGTTTTATATAAAATGTACTGAAAAGAAAAATAATTATTGGTTCTCTTATATTAAAGAAAAAGGAGTGTCGAAGAGACGATAAATACATTATAATCCAAAGCTAAACTTAAATCAAGTAATTGATAAAATTATCTTAAAAAACGTAGAAACATGTTTAGTAAAGATCCTTTTAATAGGACTGATCCAGATGATTTTCAGAAGAAAATGAAAGAAAATATATTACAACGAAATACACATAAATATTTCCAGAAACAGATAAATACAACAATACATGATTTCTATTAATTAAATAAATGTACAAAGACTGTAAAAATACAGAGTGAATGAACTCGCTAGAATGGTGGTAGTTTATCTCTAAGAAGAGATGTGACGGCTACACTCATTCGCAAGAAGATGAGTACAATGAGGCTTTGAAGGAATTTTTACAATAAACATGAATTCCAAAATCATATACATCCAAAATCCTAACCCTACCAGATGAAGCACCAAAATTCATGTGGTTGTTGGGGTAAGTTAGTACATCAACTTCCCGAGATTGTAACTTTTGCATACGATCTATGTTTTAGGCGTGTGATATCCCGTTGGAAAGGTGTTTTTGAAAACTACACATTATTCCATCAAAATCTAACTTTTTCAACATTTTGACTGTGTCAAGCCCCAAAAAAATTGTTTAGTTCTTTAAAACGTCCCTGAAAGTACAAAAAGATGTATTGACATGAAAAATGCCAAAATAAGATAGTAGGAATAGGTGGGAGGACACCAATATCCACTTAGATGTTGTGTAGGGCTTCAATACATCCCTAGAAGTGAAAAACACACAATTACAAGGATATTTCACCATTACAAATAAACGTGCTGAAATGAAAATTATCAAGATGAGCCAAGTGGAATTTGGAACAGGTGGGTGGACACCAATATCCACCTGGATCAGTCCCCCCCCTTAGGAGTAAATGGCCTCCATTGCATTGAGTTCCTAGGGAAGAGGAGAAAGCATTTGTTGAATCTGAATCTTGGTGAGATGTTTTCCTTGCTGGAGAAGTTACGATGCTTGGTCTATAGAGGGTTGTCATGAACCTATTGTTGGCGAGTTTGAATATGTTCCACCAACCTGTTGTATCTTCTCTTGGCGGGGAATTGTGTAGGAACCATCTTAGGTGAAGAATACATATATTCTTTCCCTTGTGCAATCTACTTTTATTGGATATAATGTGTTGAGGTTGCAATGGTTGCAGTGGCCTTTTGTTCATGCTTTGAACATATTTTGAAGAGGTTTAATTTAGTAGTATGAGATATTACATTGCGGAACTATTTTGGTAGAACAATAGTCCGAACTACCTTTGGTATCTTGTAAATATGACCCCTCATAGTAATAATGACACTGCGGGGTTGAGACTCATAAACAACATGGCATTTCCAAATATATGGTTGGACCAAAACAACATCACAGAAATCAATAGGTGTAACATCACACACTACCTTATCCTTGAATGGTTGGATGCCATAGGACATGCGACACTAATGGTTGACACAAATATCTCGCCCCTGGAAAAGACACCCAATGTTGTAATTCTATAGGTGCGGTGTTGTCGACAACCCCAATTGTTTGATGACCTCGGGTGAGATGAGGCTCTTCTAGCTTCCACTATCAACAATAAAATGAAACAAGGTCCCTTTCACCCACATCTGTGAATGAAGATGCACTCCCCTTCTTCATAATATGTTGGTTCTTCTGGTTGAATTATTGCGATCACAACGATAGAAGTGGGGTCTGCATCTATGATCTGCCCTTTTCATTATTTTCTGGATCAGATTCTCAATCAGGATTTCTCTCCTTGTCTTTGATCTCGACCACCAATGATTTTTTTGAGCGACATTCATCAGTGTTGTGCCAGGGGATTTTGTGGAATTCACACCACCTCCTAGTGTCATTCTTCATATTTCTCTTATCTTTCTTTTCCTATGTCTTGGACTAGTTTTCAAGAGGTTGTTGGTTAGTTTCGTATTTATTATGCTTTGGTTGTCGAATATTTGCAGACCCGAACTCCCATTTTTTTTGGTGCCTAAAATTCTTCTCGGTTTTGAGAGCATATCGATAGGCATCTCCTATTTATGAGATATTTAGGAATTCCATTTTGGTTTGGATATACCTATGCAGATCCTGTTAAGCCCTAATATTGGCTCATTAACCCTTAATTGGGGCATATTATATTAGTAATGTTATTTTATTTATGTTAGCTTTAGACCATTAGTTGTAATTATACCTCCTAGTCTCCTATATATACCAAGGATACATTTTTATTTTGAATCATCTTGTACTTGAACATTTAAGTGGGGTAAAAGGAGGTTGCCCCCTCGAAGAGGCTTATTATCTGAAATTATCTCTTTTTCAAGGCTTTAAGTACTTTTCCTGAGGTTTTTCTATGCTATATTGATGTTTGTTTCTTAACATATGGTATCAGAGCTCAAGGTCTTGGGGTTTCGCTGCTACATCTGAGACACCATGGAATTTTTTCTATAACTTTTTTTATTCAATTTTTTAGAAGTAACGACTTGGAGGATATTTAGTATATAGATAAAGGTACGTTGGGCTCAAAATTTAGCTCTTGAGGCCTTATAATTTCAGAGATACAACCTGTACAAGATAGGGTTCTGGAATCATCCTGAAATGAGTCATTGCGGAATTTTCGCTATAATTTTTTTTTGTAACGTTTCAAACCCTGAAATCTGGAGGACATTTACATAAATTAGTAAGGTATCTGTGGTAAAAAATTCAAATTCTGGGTCATCTTAAATTTGTAGATACACCTTGTGTAAGATAGGGTATCTGACTAGTCCTACTGACTAGTCTCAAGAAGGTGTTCCAGAGCATGCTATACAAGTGAGATCTCCTAGAAAGGACAAAAATTGGCAAGTTG
Source organism: Picea sitchensis (assembly GCA_010110895.2). NCBI lineage: Eukaryota > Viridiplantae > Streptophyta > Pinopsida > Pinales > Pinaceae > Picea > Picea sitchensis. The sequence goes on from SNQJ01S0011153.1 coordinate 199,065, forward strand.
TGAGGAAGTTACCATAAATTCCACTTGGCACATCCATTTTTTATCATACCTGTGGCATTGCAGAGAAGAAATATCAGAGAACTACCTAAAAGAAAGTTTCATACCCAGAAGGGCCGAAACTTGGGAGATAAAACAAAATAAATATTGTCTAGCAGAACCACCTCAAAATCAAGATTCAAAAGTGATACTTGGCCAGCATGCCACCGAAAAAGGGACCTTCTACACCAAATAAGCCTCCA
>SNQJ01S0011153.1:206726-229622 GCA_010110895.2 Picea sitchensis
AAAACATGATTTATAATAATATTTATTTTAAGTTCCTTCTTTATTTCCACATTAGTTAAAGTTGGCGGATTTTGTGAATGTTCACTTTAATTATAATAATCATCTCTAATTTAAATGTATTATAATAATATTTATTGTAAGTGCCCTTTTTTATTTCCACATTAGTTAAAGTGAGTGGATGGGAGTGAATGTTAATTATTTCCACATTAATTAGAGTGGATGGGAGTGAATGTTAATTATTTCCACATTAGTTAAAGTAGGTGGATTGGAGTGAATGTTAATTGTAGAATACATAAAGAAATTGACCCATGAAAACCAAGGGAGAGGACACTAAGCCTATGCATAAAGAAAATGGCAATCTTTCAAGATCGAGAGAATCAATATTTTCAATATGACACACCTCAAGAAAATTCATGTTATGCAAAACGCTTATTCAATGAAAATAACATTGAGATGTTAGTGAACCCGAAGTAAAATATATAATACAATTTCCAACTCTCTATTAAGTCAACAAATATTTGTAATAAGAAATATTCTAATTAAATCAAATTTGTTTGTTCTATAAAGTAACATGAACATAAATAAACATACAAGGGTCATTTTCCATAATAAGAAATATTCTAATTAAATCAATTTTGTTTGTTCTCTAAAGTAACATGAACTTAAATAAACATACAAGGGTCATTTTCCATCAACTAGATTAGGCTAGTAGTTATTGTAGTAGCACACACATAATTATCATAGTATAGAATATTTGGAATTGATATCTTTATTTTAGGTAGAAACCTTATCATAGAAAAGGGTGGGTTCTGAGGGTGAAAAAGAAGGTAGGTAAAAACCTCACCATAGTGAGGGATGGGTTGTGAGATCGAAAGTGAAGGAAAGTGAGGAATCAATAGAGAAAAAAAAAAGTGTTTGTTTTATTTATACATATATAGAGAAAGAGAGACTCCAACCCCGAAAGAAAGGAAAAGACTAAAGAAAAGTTGTATACTTACATCCAACCCAATTTGTTTCACCTACCTTTATTGTTTTAGTCCTAACTCATTGATCTTGTTCACTGAACATCGATCCAATGATCTTATCATAGACAATGAGGCATGCGATTTTGATTTCTTTAATAGAGCATAGGTATAAAACAAATTTTAAATATAATACATGGTCTAATATATAGTGGGACCTTTGAGTTATTTATTAAACTAAAAGGATAAAAAAAGTTCTCACAACCAAAGTTCAATCGAATCTTATGGGTTAAAATAATTAAATCAATTATCATACCCTATGTAATATCTTTTTTTTTTAACAGAAACAAAGTAAAATTATATTAAAAGAGTTGCGAGTAATAGCAAGAGGAGTACAAAATCTGTGTTGCAGGAGCTATAGAAAACAAAATTCACTCCCCTGTAAGCTCCCAAAAGGAAGTGGTGAGTAGGGGTAGTGCTTTCTAGCATGCTAAAGACGATTTAAGCTTCTACACTGAAAATCATGCAAAAAGAGCCTAATAAAAAAATAGTGAAACAAAGCATACACTTAAAGTTTGTTTTGGTCCAGTGCAGGGCAGTCTTCCTCTGTTGAAGGCTGAAAATTTAGATCCAGGCACGGTCGAGGTCCTAGCGAGGAAGCTTCATCAGAGATGGTTGTAGTCAGGGAGGCCGAAGGTGACACAGGCCCAGCCACAAACTAAAGAGATTCTATCTGTTTCCTTAATGCCTCACATTCATCCTTGTTCCTTTGTTGCTCGTCCCAATGTTGAATGGTAATTTTTGTTATGGATAAGACTTGATATGAAAGGGCTCTGAGTTGAATTTGCAGGTTTTTCATCGTGTTCTTCCATTGAGACCACGCACTGATTTCCAGGGCTCCATCTCATTTTGCTAAATTTCCTTGTGTTGTCTGTCTGAATTATGCGAGAGACTGTATCTGTGTTCGAGGGAGGAGTGAAATCCTCTCTTTTCTATGGAGTATGGAGTATGTCTTTGAAGTGAACCACACCTCCGCTGATATGCCCCATCACCCTTGCTAGATTTAACGAACAAGTCTGATTTTCCTCTTTTGGACATGAGTTGCAGCCATACCCGTTGTTGATGCTGATACTGTTCACATTACCTAAATTCAATGCATAGTATGCCCAAGGCATCATGCTGAGTGAGTTCCTCCTACTCCAGGTCTTGTTTCCATGCTCAGGAGGAGTCGTAGGGATATCGAAATGACCTCCCAAGTTGGGGGAGATGGATAAAAGGTGCAGAGTGACACACGCTGAGGTGAGGGGGTAAGAATCAAGGTGACGAGATGTGAGGTGAGGCATCTCACTGCAATTGACAAGTGTGTCAAGTGATGGGGGCAGTGGGGAGGTGTTATGATGAGATGAGTTCGTGACCCAGGCCAGGATCAAAGTCCATGTGTCTCGTTGAGCGAGTAGGTGAGTTGGCTGCCAAGTGTCAAGTACCTAACAGGTGCATGACTGGGTCATGGGATGGGTTTGTATTGCATGAGGCCATTGACTACTAACGAACCTAGCTCCAGGGCGATGGCCAGGTTTGCTTGGGTATCGACCATTTGATTGTTTTTTCTAAGGAAATGGAAGAGGGAAATATTGGAGAAGTGTTTGATAATTGTCGAAATTCACTGGAGTATGGCCTTTAAGTGAATATTCGGGGGGTGGGATCCTTTGCGTGCATGGTTTATAATTATCTTAGAGTCACCTATCACTGAGAGGGAGTGGATTCTTAGGATTTTAGCGAGAAGAAGGCCTTGGTACAGATCATAAGATGAATATTTATTATTGGTTGCAATTCCAAGGCTCCAGTGGAAGGAGAGTGCTTGATTTCCTCGTGGGCAAATGATGACCCCTCCCGCTCCTGCCACCCCGACCCTATGTAATATCTATATCATCATGTGGTATTGAATTTAGACAAAGTTAGCACCATATGTCTACAAACATTGAAGTTTGTCCATAAGATCTCGCATGTTCATTTCCTTGGTTAGAGGACCTTATATTTTTATTACATATGTATGCACGAGGTCCAAAGTGAACACCAATGGTCAATTCTCATTGACATGTCTCCCAACACATTGAAGGATATTTGAAAACCATATCTAATATCATTTCTTCCTCCTAAACACTTCATGAGATAATAGCAATGGTAAATCCCTCGTCAACATGTAGTACAAAGGACCACGCTAGTTTTTTCCCTACCTTATGTTTTATTTTAATCACCTTACATTATTGATAGATCTAGACAACTAATATGGCTAGGGATGAGTGAAGTTGATTGAAAGAAAATAAAATTTCTACCATATAATTTCTATGGTGAGAGAGGAAGTAGATATAACCATAATTCTAAAAAAGGGATACTTGATAAACGGAGCATGAGAGTTTTATGTTATAACATTAATGAATTTCAAAATAAATTTGGTAAAATATGTTATTCCTTGATCTAAGTGGATATTGGTGGCGACCCACCTATTCCAAATTCCACTTGGTTCATCTTGACAGTTTTCAGTTCAACATGTTTCTTTGTAATGGTGACATCTCTTTGTAATTGTGAGTTTTGCACTTCCTGGGTTGTCTCGAAGCCATACACAACATCTATGTGGATATTGGTGGCTTCCCACCTATTCCAAATAGATTATTTTGACAGTTTTCATGTCGGTACATCTTTTTGTGCTTCCAGGGCCATTTTGAGGCCCTAAACAACATTTTTTGGGCTTGCCATAGTCAAACTACTGACATAGTCAAATTCTAATGGAATAATGTGTATTTCTCAAAAATACCTTTCCAATGGGCTATCACACACCTAAAACAGAGATCGTATGAAAACTTTACGACCTCGGGAAGTTGATGGACTAACTTACCCCAGCGGGGCCCACATGATTTTTGTCGCTTCATCTCCTAGGGTTAGGTTTTTGGATGTCTAGGGTTTTGGAATTCATGTTTATTATAAAAATTCCTTCAGAGCCTCATTGTACTCATCTTCCTGCGAATGAGAGTAGTTGTCATATCTATTCTCAGAGATAAGCTGCCACCATTCTAGTGAGTTCATTCACTCTATATTTTTATAGTCTCTGTACATTTATTTCATTAATAGAAATCATGTATTCTTGTATTTCTCTGTTTATGGAAATATTTGTGTGTATTTCATTTTAATATATATGCTTTCATTTCATTCCAAAAATAATACAGATAAGTGGTATTAGAGTAGGCTCCTCTTGATCATTTTTCAAAGCATGTCCCCAATGAGGTCCGAGTATATCAAGTTGGGTCTCAAGCTTGTATATCTTGAGGAAAATCGCTCTGACATGCCCAAGAAACCCTCCATGAAAAAATAAAACAAAAACGATGGAGCAGAAGATTCTATTAACCTGTTTCTTGAGAAACTCCTCGCATGAAAAAGGGAAGAAATGATGGAGAATTTTTCCCACAGCCTTCAATGCCTGTCGATAGCAACAGAAACATCTTCATCAAGCGGCCACTTTGGAGGAGCCTCTCCCTTAAAGGTACAAGTTAATTTTGATATTCTCATATTTGAAGGTCAGATAGATGTGGATTCCCTAGAAAAATGGTTAAATATGCTAGAAGGTTATTTCTCTGTTCACAAGTTTTCCTACAGGGAAAATATCACCTTCACACTCCTCCTCCATGCTCTCCCCCTTTCTAAACATTGGTGGGAAACTTACTGGGAGAAACGTTCCACAAAGAAATCTAGAATATATGGGGTTGAGACCACTTGGGATATTTTTGTGGATGCGTTCAAGGAACAATATTACTATGTTGATAACTATGAATACTAGTACATGAGATGGACCACACTATGGAAAGAGAGAGGAAAAAAAGTGTCAGAGTTCAAAAATACTTTCCATACCTTGCGCACCAAGTTGGGTATCAAAGACTGTGATCACATATGGTTCTGAAATACTGTGGGGATCTGTTAAGAACCAAACATCAATATAGCATAGAAAAACCTTAAGAAAAGTACTCAATGCCTTGAAAAAGAGATAATTTCAGATAATANCTCATCTGGAATATCGGTTACCTTTATATTCAATCTTTGGAAGTTCTCAATGTGCTCAGTAACTGAACCCTTTTGCTTGAGATTTATCAATTGGCTAAAGAAGGTATTGCTCCTTGTATCCTCATAGTGTGCTATCATTTATTTCGTGAAAATTGTCCAAGTGACGAGTGATTTGTGAGAACAAAGCCATCGATACAATACAAATTGATCAGGTTATAAATATAAAGAAGCAATTCGTACCTTTTGTGTATGTGGCACATTATGGAGATCAAAGAATTTCTCCATCTAAAGTATCCATGTGATTGGGTCCTTGCCATCAAACTTTCTCATATCAATCTTAGGAATGTGGTTGGTATTCAAGCCAAAGTTGGAGTTTCTCCATTCTTGATTCACCTTCCTTGTGTCTTCATCATGAATTTCATCGGATGCATTTTCACTTTCAGGTGTCTTCTCTGTTACGAAATTTTTCAATACTTCCATTATCTCCCCTTTTAAACCATCCATATTAGTATCCAACTTAGCTTCCATTGAATCCATATTCTTTTGTAGTTCATTTATGTCCCTACGCATTTCTTCACCTTCATCAAGAGTCCAAGTAGGATTTTTTGGAGGCTTATTTGGTGTAGAAGGTCCATTTTTTGGTGGCATGTTGGCCAAGTATCACTTTTGAACCTTGATTTTGAGGTGGTCCTGCTAGACAATATTTCTTCTATTGTATCTCCCAAGTTTTAGCCCTTCTAGGTATAAAAATTTATTTTATGTAGTTATCTAATATTTCTTCTTTGCAATGCCACATGTCTGATCAAAATTGGATGTGCCAAGTGGAATTTATGGTAACTTCCCCACAACTTGTCGATTTTTTGCCTTTCCAGGAGATCTCACTTGTATAGCGTGCCCCGCACAAAATAATTGAAATAAAATTTTGAAACTCACACCAGAAATACTAAAGACTGTCCAAGATCCAATGAAACCAGTCCCACTCAATTTTGATACTCTAGGAAGAAGTTATGATTGTTTTACCTGGAACACCTTCTTGATACTAGTCAATAGGACTAGTTAGATACCCTATCTTACACAGGGTGTATCTACAAATTTAAGATGACCCAGAAGCTAAACTTTTTACCACATATACCTTATGTATTTCTATAAATATCCTCCACATTTCAGGTTTTTAAACGTTATAGAAAAGTTTTTATAGTGAAAATTCAGCAATGACTCCGTTCAGGATGATTCCAGAACCCTATCTTGTATAGGCTATATCTCTGAACGTATAATGCCTCAAGAGATGAATTTTGAACCCAAGGTACCTTGATCCATCTACTAAATACCCTCCAAGCCATTCCTTCTGAAATGTTGTAGAAAACAGGTTATAGTGAAAATGCCAAGGTGTCTCTGATGTAGCAGTGAAACCCCAAGACATTGAGCTCTGATACCATATGTTAAGAACCAAATATCAATATAGCATAGAAAAACCTTAAGAAAAGTACTCAATGCCTTGAAAAAGAGATAATTTCAGATAATAAGCCTCTTTGAGGGGGCAACCTCCTTTTACCCCACTTAAATGTTCAAGTACCCGATGATTCAAAATGAAAATGTCTCCTTGGTATATATAGGAGACTAGGAGGCATAATTACAACTAATGGCCTAAAGCTGACATAAATAAAACAACATTACTAATATAATATTCCCCAATTAATGGGTAATGAGCCAATATTAGGGCTTAACATTAGGCCTTGCCAATTTCTATTGCATTTTCATGTTGGGATTCTCCCATATTGCATGGGCCCTCAGCCAAATAACCTGAGGTGGTGGTAAGGAAAAATTTGTGTGGTTCTTTTCCTAATAGAGAGCATTCGATGATATAAATAAGTGCTTGTGCTCCACCCCATTTCTTTCTTTGATATCGAGACAGATGCTTCAGGCTATATTGTGGGCGTAGTCATCACTCAGCACAGCCACCCCGTGGCCTATCATAGTGAGAAATTATCAAATTTCATTTGTAAGTACCCTACTTACGACAAATAAATGTACTCCATTATGTAATAATGATGCCAGTGGAGGAATTACATTCTCTGGAAGGAGACAGTTATCCACACTAATCATAAGATGTTGTAGTTCATGAAGACACAAGGAAAATTGCAGAATCACCACCATCAGAAGTGGTCCACATTGTTATCATTCCAAGAGTCACTCCCATACTGCAAATGAGAGTAATCTTGGAAACTTAGAAATAAAAAGACTTGATTTGTTTTGTGGATCAAGAAAAAGAAAACAAGGAAGGGAAAAGACAGTAAGCTATTGTAAATCAATGATGGACCATTGGGTTATGGACTCAAGAAAACACCCTGCTCATTAAATGCAATCAATATGCATATTATATAAAGGTTTGTTAAATAGAGGAAGAAAAAGATAACACAAAGAAGAACATCCATAAAGCAGATATCCTCTCTGCATAAATGAATCCAAGGTACTTGAATGTAAACAGTGACTAATAGGCAAGATACATCATATCCTCAGATGCTCAAGAATCCATTAATCAAAGGAAACCATGATCCTCAAGGTGTACAATTCATTCAAGTAAGAAGACAAATTGGAAAATAAAACAAGAGATACAATCTGATAACATAGATATCATGAACCTTCAATAACAAAAATGTTTACAAAAACAAAATCCCCTCAGGGTTACAATGATCACAGGCAAAGTGCCTACTACAGCTCTCTCATCTCTCTTGATCATGAATCCAACCCCCATACCCTCTTGTACAATGAATATATATCCATATAGGTCCTTTCCAGCTCACCCATTCTAACTCCAACCCCTTTCCCAAAATAGAAACAACTACAAACATAAAATGATACGTTTTAACTAATTTCATGCTTTTCTGGAGGCGAAATTTTGAAAAATAGGCTTCGTAAATACACTTTTAATTCCCAAAAAATAATAGTTGTGTACAATATGACAACGTTTTTAGTATATAATATCTTTATGAATAAAAACCTCTCTCAGTTTATTTAAATTCATATCCATATGGCTGAAACAAGTGTCACAAAAATATATCTCAAACAGGAAATCATGAAAACTGAAAAAATAGGGCTCAAAGATTCTTTAGAATCTCCCAATATGTGACACCTGTGTGAAAAATTAAAGAGTTTAATGTTCATGGGTCTGTTCTTGATGATAACCTCCTTCATATTTTGAAAATTCATCTTGTTTCACCCAGAAATGATCCTGGAAGTCAGTTGGTCAAAAATATCATTTCAATAGTCTAGAACAGAGTTTCCGCAACACATTCTGTAGCGCCACTTTTATGTATAATATATATCTAACCATTACATATTCTGAAAAACTGAGAGATATTTTGGTTATTTGGTATGTGATGAACAAAAACCTCCTCCAGTTTTCAAAAATTCCTTCCCATTTGTTCATAGTCCAAGTTTTAAGTTAGTCACTAAACACTTGCATAAGTTTCCTTGCAAAATAACTCAGCAAATTTCGATAACGCCGACCTATGTAATTCACTCTCTGTTAAAATTTTGGTAGCGCCTTCCGGTGTATCTAAGTGTAATTTAATAGTGCACCTCTGATTTTGTAGCGCACTAGTGCTTTTGGCCCCTCCTCGTGGGATTTCTACCATGGCTCTGTCAATTCCTTTGAGCACTGACTTCTATGACTAACCGTTGACATGTGTTGTTATTGATGCAGGTGTTGATATCTAGAAGTATTGGAGATTGGTCCCTCGGGCCTTTATTCAAAAGAAAAAAAAATTACATCCATGCTGCTCAAAGACTTCAGCTTTGGTAGCACTCTGTGGAATTTCCAGCACCATCATTTCACCAATCTTAGGAGATTTTGGTAGCACTTTCGGCAAAGACTTTCCAGGAATATATTTGACTCATGTCTTACGCCAATTTTGTAGATGAAAATTCTTGTGCTAACACACATATTTGCAGCAGTTCCACCTCAAGCTCAAGTATAAAATAGGAAATACCAATCGAGTTGTTGATTTCCTCATCTGAACTCCAATCGCGACACTCACCACAGTGCTCGATTCTTGTCGCCACGAGACCTATAGATGGCCCCACCTCTATGAGACATATATTGACTTCGCTAACACCTACCAGATGTTGGGAACAAACACAACTGTCACTAATTTCCATCTTCAGGACAGGATGATGTGCCATTTGGGCCATCTCTACATTCCATCAAGTGAGCGAGTGAATTTGATTTGGGAATCCCACTACAGTCGGGTGGAAGGACACTTCAGCATGGAAAAGATAATGGTAGTGCTTCAATGACATTTCTACTGGCCAAAAAATTGACAATATGTCAACAAGTATATTTGGTCCTGCACAGCCTACTCTATTTCCAAACCAACCACTAAGAAACAAGGCATGTACACTCCTCTAACTACTCCTGACAGGCCCTAGGAATCCATCTCAATGGACTGTATATCATTCCTTATGTCCACCAAGCAGGGAAATGTCTATATTTTTATGGTTGTTGATAGCTTTTCCAAGATGGTGATTCTGACTGCTTGCAAGAAGAGCATCACAGCAGAGGTCACTGCCAAGATATTCTTTGAACGAGTGTGGGTACACTTTGGGATCCCATAAACCATTATCTCATATCGGGACATTCGGTTCCTCAGCACATTCTAGTCGAGCCTCTATTCACTGTTGGACACCAAGCTCCACAAGTCCACTGCCTTCCACCCTCAGACGGATGGCCAAACCGAGGTCATCAACCAGATGATTGTGCACATATTGCACATGTACAATTCCAAGCACCCCCACACTTGGGATGAGATTCTTCCCTATGTTTATCACATCTACAATAGATCCCTACATAGCTCAACCGACCACAACCCCTTTTAGGTGGGGTTGGTATTTCAACCATTGGGTTCCATGGATGTTGCACTACCCCTTGTGGCCACCCAGGCAGAATCGTCACATACTCTAACTGGAGTTAAAAAAGCCACTCGGTTCATTGAGTGGATCCATCACATATTCCAATAGATTCATGATATTTTATAGAAGTCTAATGCCAAGTACAAGCAGTGCCATGATCAACATTGGGTGCCACACAACTAGTTTTAGGTGGGGGACAAAGTTTGGTTGCACCTGTAGAAAGAACACCTTATAGGGCCTCATCGGAAGCTTCATCCACTATGTTCTGGACCCTACACCATCACCAAGGTTGTGGGTGACAATGATTTTGAGCTCAACCTTCCCCCTTTCCTTGGCTTGAACCTAGTGTTTAATGTGGACCTCCTTCGGCCTTATTTACCACCATTATTGGAAACCTCGGAGATAGCAGAACAACTGACACCAACAAAGCTTAACCCTAACTACAAGGAACATGAATCCACTGATCATATCATGGATACACAGGTCAATGGCACTCTCCATCAAAGGATCTAGACTTATCAGGTTTTCAAAGTAGAGCAACTCCTACACCAAGGCAAGTAGCTCACCCGGGGCGAAATTCAACAAAACTTTCCTCATATGATGGGGGAACTCAATGCAATGGAGACAATTTATTCCTAAGGGGGAAGGATTGATCCAGGAGGATCTCGATGGACACCCACCTTTTCCAACTGCCTCAAAACATTTTTTTGGAAACTTACTATTTTTAGCAGTTTTTTGGTTCGTGAAATTTCGGGGCCATTTTAAGGGCCTAAACAACACGTTTTCATGATAGGTAACCTCAACAATAGATAATGAATTTTATTGAGCCCCCTAATTGAATTCCTAATCAATACCTTTCCAACGATCTATCGTATGCCCTAAACGAAGATTGTATAAAAAAGTTACAACCCCAAGAAGTTGATGTACTATCTTACCCCAACGGGGCCCACATAACTTTTGGTGCTTCATCTCCTAGGGTTAGGTTTTTGTATGTCTATGGTTTTGGAATTCATGTTTATTATAAAAATTCCTTCAGAGCCTCATTGTACTCATATTCTTGTGAATGAGCGTAGTCGTCGCATCTCTTCTTAGAGATAAGCTAGCACCATTCTAGCACGCTTGTTTCCGGTCTTCATTTTACAGTTTTCAACATATTTCTTATTTAATAGCAGTCAAGTTTTATTTTATCTTTGTTATTGTTCATGATGTATCTATGTTAATATTATAAATATATGGTTTCATTTAGTTTCTCTCATAAATCTGGATCACTTGTTCTTTTATTCAATCAGAATAAAAGGTTCCATGCCTATCCTTGGTCCACACCTAAGACACAATCGACATCATACACTCTTGCACATGCAAGAACAACCCTATAGCCAAATATGCCTACATATGCATGCCCAACAACCTATACCTAAAAATGCACTAACCTACATAAGTGCATTCTATGATCACCTTACAATAACATCATTTGCATTCTTACAACACACCTCTTTATAGGATTTACAACAGGAAAAAACCTAAATATTGGCGCCCAAAAATAGTTATAGATCCATGCATATCATTGGCTACAAACCCCGCAAATCCCAAGTGTTATCACATAGGATGTATAGGGGTGAAAAAAGGTTCCGTATGTCATATTTAACTGTTTGAGGGTCAAATCATGTGTCAAGTTGACTTGTTTCAAACTCACCTGAAAGTTCACAAAGAATCAAGAAAGTACATCATGCACTAATAACATATCATTATGCTTTGGAAACATGGCAAGGGGTATCTTATTGTTTTCAGTTATTGTAGCGGGTTCTAAAAGGTTTCCCAACTTGTTGTTCAAGTTTTAAAAGTTGAAATAAATTTTGAATGTAAAAACACACCTACAGGAAAGTTCGCAACACATGTTGTCAAAGGCGTTGCGAACTGGTAATTTTGGGATAGTTTGTAGTGAATTAGTACACAACAAAGTCATTTTTTCAACATAACTTTTAAATTCTGATCTGGGTTCTTCTGAATTTTTTTTGGAGATGAATAATTATATTACTGACTTGCTGACCAAAACTCAGCTTAACCCAGTTCGTTGTTTGGGAGAAAATTTGAAATCATCACCTAAAGGAAAGTTCGCAACAAGTGTTGTCGAAGGCGCTGCAAACTTTAACAGTTTGATAAATCTGAGTTGTAGGAGGGTTTCCACCTCTCTGAGGGGTTTCGAATGGTTTCATAGTAGGTATTTGTACATGAGGTACATGTGTTCCATCACCATATCAAGAAGCATGACCTATTTCAAAAGGTATTTATCACAATAAACAAGATCCAAAAAAATAGGAGCTAGGTGGATTTTTTGTTTCACCTTGTTGTAACAACTCCTAGAGAAAAGGGAATCCAATGCAACCACTTGGGATTCAACCTATTTAGCATAGGAAAGAATGATACACTATATATAGTAGTTTTTTTGTTGAGGAATAGGTTTGGTTCATGATCCAAGAGAGGAGAGAGCTTGAGGAGCAGTTTAGTTGCTTATTTGTAAGCCCGAGGGCCTGTTTGTAATGAACATTTATGCCATTGAAGATTCATGAAGTTGTTTATCAGATGTTGTTTTTATTTGTTGTCATTTTACCTTATATTATTTCATAAATAGATTACAGTCTTTGAGGATCATATCTGCCATTGATTGATGGATTCATGAGCAACAGAAGATTTGTTGTAGCTTTCATATTAATCATTGTTTATTGTTTAAGCACTCTTTAATATGTTTGAATAAAGGATCTTTGTATGATGGATGTTCTTCCTTTTTGTCACATTCTCTATCCTTATACCCATAATTAAAATAACATTTATCTAGTATACAGTTTGATTACCTTTAATATGTAGGATGTTATGACTCCATGCCCAATGGAATGCCTCTGCAGACAGTTTGTTTCCCTCTCCCTTTCTTTACTTATTCTTGTTGATCCACTCAAGTATAAACCTTTTTTAATCATTTATATTATGATGGATATTGGGCTTGTTCTTAAATAAGTCTAATAACCACTCCTGGTGCTAACATTTTTGGTGTCCTTGACGAGGATGGATATGAAGAAAATATTCCTTGGGAGAGCGACATAGCATAGATCCAGTCTTTGATGGTGAACAAGGGTTGGTTACATATTTTGGACTGTGATCATTCACCTGGTGACTCCACTCCATGAAGGAAGAATCTATTGGAAGCACTTATATTTTAGATTTTCATATGCAATGGAATCTATTATGGATCGAAGGTGTGCATTTTGTGACTTCTCTTATATACCTGGCTTTCCAAATCTTGTACTTAATAGAGAAGTATGATAACCTTTCCTTTCGAGGTTTGGGGGAAATGATCATGATCATCCTGGTGAGAACATGTTGGATTTTCATGAGTGTATGCATAGGTTAAATATTGATCATTAGGATGTTATTATTAAAATGTACAGATTTTCTTTGGAAGGACATGCCCATGAGTGGTGTATAACCCTCCTTGTTGCTAGAATTCATTCATTGAAATGTTTCCATACTGCATTCAATGGTTATTGCAAACAAACGTATTATGTTGATCTTGTTTATGAGTAATGTTGTATGGATTTTGATATTTTATATAAAATATCTTCCAATTTTAAAAATAAGGGTGTTGGTAGTGAAGAAATTGTTGAAGAAGTAATTGTTCCTCTTGATACTCAACAAGTTTCCAATATTTTTCAAAATGATATAATTTTCCAAGGAATTGGAATAGAAACAAATAATCAGACAAATGAAATTGGCAACAGTAATGAAATTGGAAACATGCAGAGACAATCCAAACTCCAGGTGGAACAACATGAAGAAATAACTTTCCTTGATCCAGTGGTAGCTGATTTGGAGGATTTTATCAGTTTGAGTTATGCACCTTTCATCTCATTACAAAAGGATAGAAGAATACTTAATGCAATATATTTTGCACATGAGTTATCTTATCTTTTTAATCGTCTAGAATTTCACCATGAGCTCCATGATCCAATAGCTATTTTAATGGATACATATTTTCATAAGGCCCCTTATGTTGCAGCTTTAGCTTTGATAAAAAATTGTAGTTGTAAGTATGAACCGTTGATGAATTTTATGTTTCAAAGGTTATATTATTTTTATGCTTGCATATACAATATACAAGAAACTTGTTTTACTAGCCAAATTATCACATGGATTYACTGGAAATATGATTATACTTAAGCAAAGTAGCTCAGCTAGATAAACTAGTGTAGGAATGTATATAAATAAGTTTGACATGCAAGCATTTCATTTGTAGTTTGAGATCAGTTTGGAGTGTGTGGATGTTTTAGTTTTCAATAAATGATCAAATGTGATCTCAAGGAATGAACAACTCTCAAGGCATAAAAAGGGATACAGATTGCAAAGATTGAATGGATAAGGCATTGGGACTACAATGTTCTTGGAGCCTCACAAGGATGTCTCCATCCCCTATGGAGCCATATGTTAGAACATAGGATGTAAAGGGGTGTACAAAGGTTCCTTATGTCATATTTAACCATTTTAGGTTAAAATCATGTGTCAAGTCGACCTGCTAAAAACTCACATGAAATTTCGCAGTGAATCAATAAAGTACCTCATGCACTAATCACATATTATTATGCTTTGGAAACGTGGCAAGGGCTATCTTATTGTTTTCAATGATTGTAGCAGGTTCTAAAAGGTTTCCCAGGTTTTTGTGCAAGTTTTAAAAGTTTAAATAAATTTTCAATGTAAAAACTCACCTACAGGAAAGTTTGTAGTGCATGTTGTCAAAGGCGCTGCAAACTAGTAGTTTTGGGACAGTTTTTAGCAAATTAGTACACAATAGAGTCATTTTTTCATAATAACTTTTAAATTTCGATATGGGTTTTTCTGAAATTTTTGTGGAGATGAATAATTATATTATTGACTTTATGACCAAAAATCATCCTGACTAAGTTCGTCATTTGGGAGAAAAGTTGAAATCATCACCTACAAGAAAGTTCACATTGTGTGATGTCAAAGGCACTGCAAACTCTAACAGTCAGATAAATCTGAGTTGTAGGAGGGTTTCCACTTGTCTAAGGGGGTTCAAATGGTTTCCTAGGAGGTATTTGGACATGAGGAACATGTGTTCCATCACCAGATCAAGCAGCATGACCTATTTCAAAAGGAATTTATCACAATAGACAAGATCCAAAAAAATAGGAGCTAGGTGGATTTTTTGTTTCACCTTGTTGTAACAGCTCCTAGAGAAAAGGGAATCCAATGAAACCACTTGGGATTCGACCTATTTAGAGTATGAAGGAATGATACACTATAGATATCAAATTTTTTTTTGAGGAAGAGCTTTCGTTCATGATCCAAGAGATGAGAGAGCTTGAGGAGCTGTTTAGTTGCTTATTTGTAAGCGTGATGGCATATTTGTAATCAACATTTCTTCCATTGAAGATTCATGAAGCCGTTTATCAGATGTTGTTTTAATTTGTTGTCATTTTACCTTAGCTTCTTTCTTAAATAGATTGCAGTCTTTTAGGATCATAGCTTCCATTTATTGATGGATTCATGAGCAACAAAAGATCTGTTGTAGTTTGCCTATTAATCATTGTTTATTGTTTAAGCACTCTTTAATCTGTTTGCAGAAAGTATCTCTGTAGGATGGATGTTCTTCCTTTTTATCACATTATCTATGCTTCTACCCATAATCATATATAAAATTTATCTAGTATACAGTTTGATTTCCTTTGATCTATAGGATGTTATGACTCCATCCCCAATGGAATGCCTCTACAGACAGCTTGTTTCCCTCTCCCTTTCTTTACTCAGTCTTGTTGATCCACTCAAGTATAAACCTATTTTAATTATTTATATTCTTATGGGTATTGTGTATGTTCTTAAAGAAGTCTAAGAACCACTCCTAGTTCTAACATCGGTATTATGTTATATTCGACTTCCAATTCGGGTTACGAGTCGACTACCAATCGCCCTTCATTTAGTCTCTAGTCAGTTGTCTCACGCCGACACTTCGACCTCTTGTTGGTTGACTTGTTCTCGATATATTTGACTTCAAATTTACCTATTCAAAATACTTGACCTTCGACTTTCTATTGATCTACCTCGACTTCGACCTATTGTCAATCCACCTAGACTTCGACCATCAGTCGATTCACCTCGATTAGACTTTCACTACAAAGAATATAACAACCCAACATTCTCCCACTTGTTGTCTTCTTTGCTGAAATAGGATATTCCTGAACTTTTGTTCATAGACCCAGGGTATCAATTCCCATTTCCTCTCTGCACCAAGAGAACTTCACAACACTCACAGACTTGGTCAACGAGTCTGCTATGTTTTCCAAGGTGTCTACTTTCTACAGTAGCACCTTGTTACTCTCCACCATATCTCTTAAAAAATGGTAATGTACATCAATGTGCTTAGTCTTTGAATGATAAGCATGGTCCTTTGCTATAAATAATGTGATTTGACTGTCACAACTTACCTTCATAACTCTATGCTCAAACCCGATTCCTGAACACAACCTTTGAATCCATATCGCTTCTTTGCTTCCATCAGTGACCGCCATGTATTCATATTTTATTGTCGATAAGGATACAACCGACTTTCGCTTACTCATCTACCTTATTGCTTCATGAAATATCTTGAAGACATATCTGTTGGTCGACCTCCATCAATCCAGATCTCCAACCTAGTCATCGTCGACAAAGCCATGTACATCTAATTTACCATTGTCACCTCCAGGTCTTCCTTGGTAGCATATATCATAGTCCTTTGTGCCACACAAATACCCAAATACTCTCTTGACATTTGTCCAGTGCTCCTATCCAAGTGTCGACATGTACCTACTCAACACTCCCACTACATGGGAAATATCTGGTTGAGTGCAGACCATCACATACATTAGACTACCAACAACACTTGCATAGGGAACATGTTCCATGTCCTCTATATCTTCCTATGTCTTTGGACATTGTTTAGAAATAAGACTTCCTCCCACTGGAATTGGCACCTTCACCGGTTTGCAATCTTGCATGTTGAATCATTTCAAAATTGTTTCAATATGCTTTGTCTCATTCAAACAGAGCTTTCTAGCAGCTCGATCAATCTTAATCTCCATTCTTGGAATGAAGTTAGTTTCTCTGAGATCCTTCATGTATAACTTGGAGGATAGATAATTCTTCATCTCCTTTATTGCATCCATGTTGTTTCCAATCAACAGCTTGACATTGACATACAAATCTACATATATGAAACACCCACCTTCTTCCTTGGAATATATGTAGTGATCAACTTTTCTTCTCAAAAATACCAAACTAAGGATGTAAGTATCAAACTTATGGTACCACATCCTTGGTGATTTATTTATACCATAAAGGGATCTTTTGAGTTTGCACACCAACTCTTACTTTCCATTTACTACAAATCCTTCAAGTTATTTCATGTATATTTCTTCTTCTAGGTCCCCATGTAGGAACGTTTTCTTCACATCCATCTATTATTTCTCCATATCGAATGTTGCATTCAGCCACATTAGTATTCTAATGCAAGTTAGTTTTTTAATAGGGGAAAAAATATCATTGAATTCAACTCCCTCAACTTGGGAATATCCTTTCACTACCAGTCGAGCTTTGAACTTCTCGACTTGTCCTACATCATTCATCTTCTGCTTGAATACCCACTTGCTACCAATGAGCTTTCTTCCACTAGGTAACTTGACTAAATCCCATGTCTCATTCTTGTACAAGGATTCCATCTCTTCGACCATGGAATCATTCCATAGTTTACCCTCTGCTAAGTCGACTTCCTCATTGACCAACTTGGGCTCATCGTCGATGGAAATTAGCAGGAATTCAGAATGGAAGTTAGGTGGAATATACCTTTCGACTTGTTTTCTTGCTCTTTCTGACCTCCTTACCATCGAAGTCAATTGTTCCACCTCTTACTCATATTCATTCAACTCATCTAAATCATCTTCTTCGTTCCTTAGTTCAAACCGAACCATATAAATATTATTCTCAGTCTAAACAACTCCCTCATGCTCGGATTTACATCTGATTTCTTTGAAGACCAAATATCGACTGTACATTTTTCTCCTTGATGAAGGATCCAATAGCTTATATCCATTCATCCCTTCTTTATATCTGATGAAAATACATTTGACTTCCTTCTTGTCCAGCTTACTCCTATTTTCCTTGGGAACATGCACAAATGCATCACAACCAAATTATTTTATATGTGCCACCGAAGGTTTCTTACCAGACCATACCTCATTTGGAGTCGTGTCGACTAGTACCGACGAAGGAGACATATTCACCAGATATCTTGCAGTCTTGACTGCCTCCGCCCATAATTATTGTGCAATCCCAACACCATTGAGCATGTTCCTTGCCTTATCCATCAATGTTTTGTTCATTCTCTCGGCAACTCCATTTTGTTGTGGGGTATATGGTGTGGTATTTTGGCATGTTATTCCACACTACTTACAGAAATGATCAAATTCCTTTCCACATAATTCACTACCATTGTTAGTCCTTATCACTTTAATCCTTTTTCTGTTTGGTTTTCCACAAGAGATTTAAACTCCTTAAATCTCTTGAAAACCTATGATTTTTTCCTCAGGAAATATATCCATGTCTTCCTCAAAAATTAATCTATGAAAGAGACATAATACAGGGATTCACCAAGTGAAGGCACTATAACCGGGCCAAACACATCACTATGCACCAGTTCTAGAGTCCCATTTTCCCTTGTTGCTCCAGATGGGAACCTCACCCGAATTTGTTTTCCATATATGAAATGTTCAAAAAAGTCAACTTCTAAACCACATTCAAGAAAACCTTCAACCATACATTTTCCTTGCATATCTCAAAGTCCTTTTTCTCCAATGTGTCCCATCCTCTTGTTCCATAACCTGGTCAAGTCGATCTCACCATGTCTTGTCGAGTCGGTTTGAACCGACTTGGATCGAGTCGAGTCGATTTATTTTGGCATTGAGTCAGTTTGAATCGTAGTCGATTCGATTTCAGGAGAAACGATGTTGTTGCATCCAGTTGAGTCAGCATTCCCTAACATCTTTTACAAGGTACCAATCCAAACTCCTCTCTTTAAGACCATGACACCTCTGACCATTTTGCATGAATCCTTCTGAAACATAGTATGAACTCCAACATCACTCATCTTGCTAATAGATATTAGGTTTCTTTCCAAACCCAGAATGTGTAGCACACCTGGAAGGATTATTTTTCTCCCATATTGCAGTGTCAGTCGAACTCTTCCCCATTCGATAATTTTGGTTGTCAAGTCATCCCCCAATACATTACCCCCATCATATTTTTCATATTCATAGAACCATTCTTTATGTGGTGTCATATGATAGGATGATTCTGATTCAATCAACCAAAAATATTGATCTGAATGTGTATTGGTCGATGCCAGATACACATCACCTCCCTTCTCTAAGGTCATGTTTCTCTCAGTCAACTGCTTCTCGTCGGATCCAGCATTGAATTATGTTTCCTTCAAATTACAGTCATTTTCATAATGCCCATATTTACCGCATTTCCAACATCTTCACGTTGACTGAACCAGATATTTATATCTACCCTTCTAGTTGAACTTTCTACTAGATAATTTTTCTTTATCTCTATCTACTAGTCGACCTCTCACTACCATATCATATTTGGTAGATCCTTCCATGTTCTTCCTTCTCATTTCTTCCGAAAACAGAGAAGCAACCACATCCTCTAGCACTAGTGTGGTTGTATTACTCCCAATAGCCACAACTAAGTTATCCCAGGAGTCTGGAAAATAACATATTAGGATGATACACTTCTCCTCATCAGTGATATTAATATCCACAGATGATAACTGTCTTAACACATTATTACACACATTTAAATTCTCGGTCACCGAGATTCCATCACTCATCCTCAGAAGATACAGTTTCTTTCTGATAAACAACTTATTTACTAGAGATTT
The DNA here is from genome assembly GCA_010110895.2 of Picea sitchensis. Lineage (NCBI taxonomy): Eukaryota > Viridiplantae > Streptophyta > Pinopsida > Pinales > Pinaceae > Picea > Picea sitchensis. The sequence goes on from SNQJ01S0011153.1 coordinate 226,632, forward strand.
CGATTGGTATAAGCTTCCCATATAGTCCCACAGCCTTGTCTGAATATTCACTCGAGACATTCAACAACATTCAATCTACAAGAGAAAGTTGAATCGTACTTCTTTCTCTTGTTTCGAGTTTCTCCCATTCTTCCATTGACATGCTTGTTGACTGGGTAGTTGGATAGACCGTTTTCCATTGTTCTCGATCTGCAAGAATATCTTCCATTTTAATCTTCCAAATCTCAAAATTATGGCCATTGAATCTTTTTATCTCTATTCTAGAACTGTTCGCCATTCTTTACCACAATATTTAACACAATGTATGACTTGCGACTCTTATTGTACCTAGGGTTAGTCCACAAATTCAAGATTGTAAAATCAAGATCTAAAATACTTGCCAAAGCATAGCACTACTATAAAAACTCACTTCTCATGGAAAACCTAAGTTATGATACCACATGTCAGGAAATTCATGGAACTTTTGTTGGACATATTGTCATTGATGTCAACAGACGATGTCATTACATTATAATGATGAGTTGGTATGAATAAAGAGAAGGAAATCCATGTAGATAAGGACTAAAAAATTAAGAGCTCATGAGGTTTAGCGACTGGAGATCAGAAGAGATGATGCACTTGAAGCTCAGAAGGGAAAGTGCATTGCAGAAACATGATCAGATCAAGTCGTGACCGTTGGATATGCAAGAGCCAAATCAAGGGCAAGGATTCATTGCAGAGTGTGAAGGGAGAATTAAACAACGCGTTAATTCCAATCCCACAATTATTCTAGACCATCAGATTACAAGAGAAGAACCGTTGGAGGACAGGTTAACAATTAGATCAATTCATGACCATTGGGTATGCAAGCACCAGATCAAGGGCAAGGATTGATTCTGGAGCGCGAAGGGAGAATTAAACTACACTTTATTTCCAATCCTGCAATTAGTCTAGATCATCAAATCTCATCAACTCAAAGATCGACGACTGTGGTTGATCCACCAATAATTGCAAAACTTCAAATTGCGGATTTTGGGCGATAGACTAAACCACGCTCAAGTTGCGGTTCTAAAATCCACATCGACCATTGGATTAATTTAAGTGGAAGGATGGAGTAATTCATGAACCATAGATCATGGAAGTGACATATGAATGGTCAGCCCGGCTTTGACCACTTCGGGTAAAATCGACCGAAGGAAATGTGCATGAAGAAATTTTAGCCGAAGTCGAAGTTCTGAAGTAAACGTGAGCCATCCGTTCATAGGTAACTTTTTGGGAAAAAGAAGAGTCATTGGATTTAAAACAAGGCAAAGGAGCATCGTAGACAGATCAAGTCGTCGATCTAAAATCATGATCAATGAACAACATTCATTTCGGGTTAAGAGTTGTGAGGAGGTTACACTTCAGGTAAAACGAGAAGTAAGAAAGACGAAGGATGGAGCCCCGAAGTCCCGAAGTAAATAAGAACCGTTCGATCTTAAGAACACTTTGGGAAATATCCTGACCATCAGATCAAGGAAAGTAGAAGGATAAGATAAGCTAGGCAAAGGCCTCAGATCTCGAATACCCGAATTATCGATAATCGTTGGATTAAGTTAATCCTTTTCGGGTTAAAGAAGGATTGTTAGATATAGGAGAAGAACATGTGCCACATGAGGAGTGACACATCAAAAAGTGACATCAGCAAGTTACGTCACTTTGGGAGTTTGTATTTTGGGAGTTTCACCACCAGAAAATACTCGAAGTCTCAAAGTTCTGAAATAAAGGAGAACCATTCATCGTGCAAATAACATCCAACCTTCTGATCTACTTCGGAAAAATGAACTCTGGAAGATTAAAATACAATGAAGGAGAAATCACCCGAAGTGTCGAAGGTCGAAGTTAACGCATACCGTCGATCTAACTCAGGAGTGTTCTCGACCATTGATCAAGTGCAGTGGAAGGATAGCGTAAGTGGAAGTGTAAACTGACAACAAGTGGTCACCACTATTGTATGACGTAATCAATAGGTAATAACTCCAGAGGAATTGATACTCCATAATTCGAGAACCACAAATAGCCAAAGTCCCAAAGTAAATGAGAACTGTCCATCTCATCGTGACATTAAAACATGATCATTGATTTTGATAAGTGATCAAGCACCCACTTGGATTAGTGCCTGGTCACCACCTGCGGTCGTATGGAATAAAGAAACAAAGGGTGAAAGAATAAGCAGCGCTTAAATTAATAAGCCCATGGTACTGCGCCTATGGTCATATGTAAATGGTTTGAAGGAAGTGCCTCTACAAAATTTGATTTCTGCAATATTTGTAGAGACATGAAATTAAGTTAAATGAAATCGATCCATACCTGTGATCGATTAATGAAAAGAATTTTCATTAAATTGAAAAGGCTTCACGATAATATTTGAATAAAGAAAAACAAAACGAGATTATTGTTAATGAAGAGGTGTGATGGTCCAAACAAAGGGACACAATGTTTCATAGCTCACACCAGTTGGAAGAGTATATAAACAAGAAAAATTACTGAGAAGAAAGTGTCTATGTATTCCAGATAAGAAGATAAAAAACATAAGCAGAGTCCAAGAATAAGAACTGATGGTTCTGATGAAGTTAGGGTGGAAGGGAGGAGAATGGAAAGATTCATATCCTTACTAAGCAAATTGTTAAAGATAAGGGAGTTGGAGCTTCCTAGGTTTGGTTCCCTAAATACAAGGGAGTTGGAGATTCCTAGGGTTGGTGCCCTAAATACAAGGGAGTTGGTGCTTCCTAGGGTTGGTTCCCTAAAGTCGAGGGAGTTGGTGCTTCCTAGGGTTGGTGCCCTGAACAAGGGGATTGGTGTATCCTAGAGTTGGTGCTCTAAAAAGGATTGGTGTCCTTCACTATTCTTTATAAAACCTTGTAGTTGATGTTAAATATATTTATATAATTTATTTTGCATACAATTCATTGTTGATTCATTATGGTAATCAATAAAATACAAAAAGTAACTGCTGATTTTTAAAAAGGGTAA
>SNQJ01S0011153.1:229672-243901 GCA_010110895.2 Picea sitchensis
ATTTGGTATCAGAGCAGGTTCCTCCAGCACATTCTAACAACTAGAAGGTATATCCTGAAGATGGATCAACAAGAGGGAATGTCTAACAACAAAGGATCATTGTTCAATGGAGGAGGTTATGCTCTATGGAATATAAGAATGAAAAATTTCTTGTTGGCTCTTGGTTTTGATATCTGGAAATATGTTGTAGATGGTTACACTACACCAACTACTCCACCCAAATACGTTGCAGGAAAGAAAATATGTAAAGACAACTCAAGAGCAGTTAATGGAATTCTAGGAGGGTTGACTAATTCTATATGTGTGAAGGTTATGCATTGTAAATCAGCCAAATAAATCTAGGACAAGTTGGAGGTTGTATATGAAGGAGATGAAAAAGACAAGGAAGCCAAACTACATACCTATAGAACTAAGTTTGAAAATATAAAAATTAAAGAAGAAGAAAATATTGTAGATTACTTTCATAGGGTAGATGAAGTGGTTAACTCAATCAGAGCGGCAAGAGAAGAAATTACAAATAAAGCTATTGTGAAAATAAATACTAAGGTCATTACCTATGATATATGATGCAAATATTTCTACAATTGAAGATAGATGTGATCTAAGCACGCTCACAATTGATCAACTTCATGGAATTTTCACAGCATATGAAATGAGAACATGGAATGATAAATCAACAAAAAATGAAACAACCTTTAAAGCATCTAAGACAAAGATGAGGAAGGAGAAAAAGACCAATGATAAGTTATTAGATATATCAGATGTAGAAGAGGCCAACTTTATAAAGAAACTCCAAAAAGGATTTGGAAAATATAAAGGAAAATTACCGTTCAAATGTTTCAATTGTGGCAGAATTGGACAGTTTTCTAACAAATGTCCCTATCCCAAGCAGGAGGAAAATGATGAAGTTCACAAACAGAAAAACCAATAAAAGAAGAAATTTTATAAGAAAAAGAAAAACTTCTACTCCAAAGAAGACAACATCTCTTCAGACATGAGTGAAGATGAAAATTCATAGCTTTTGTTTATGGGAATGAAAACTCAAGATGATAAACTTTCAGAAGATGAAGAAGAAGGGAACTTTGAAGAAGAAATCCTTAGTGTAATTGAAGAACTATGAAAAACTAAAAAACAAAATAGGGTACTAAGAAGAGAGCTTCTAGAAATTAAAGAGGCTACTAAATCAAGAGAGAGGTAATTTTCCAAAACCATCAAGGAGTCAAAACAGACCATCAGTGATTTGAAGTCCCAGCTCCTGGAAGCTAATAAAACTGAAGAAATCATTCTACAACAACTTAATGATAAAAAACATGTGAGAAACTAGAAGCTCAGATTAAGCTACTAAAGAGTGAAATTAAGAAAGTAAAGAAGGGATCACAATTTGAAAATAGTTCAAGGATCTTGAATGAAATTCTCAGTAGTCAAAGATCACCAAACAACAAGACTGGTTTGGGATACACTCAAGACTCAACTTCTTCATCACAAGGATCTGTCAAGAAACCAATAAGCTATGCAGATGCTCTGAAAAACTCATTTATTAAAGAAGATAACGAGGAAAAGATGACACCGTTGAAAAACATTACACATAAATAGAAATCAACACTCTCCACTAGAGTAAATAATGACCAAAAGAAATTCATTAGAAGAAATACCCCTAAATATTTATTTATTGGATATTGCTACTCTTGCAATAATTTTGAACATAAGGCAGTACACTGCAAAGCTTATGGACAATGCAATAATAGAAATGTTCAAAGAGATAAGAACAACAAGTACAATAAAGAAAAGAGAAACTATAACTCATTTTCTCCTTTGCAAGATTTCAATAGTGAATGCCAAAAATGCAACAGCTATGGTCATAAAACAAGTGATTGTAGATTTCCAAAATATGATAAAAAGACAAATATTCCCCATAATAAAAAAGAATGGAGGAAACAACAAACAAATTGCAATGTAGCATTATATGTGAGAAATCAAGAGTGTCAGTGGTATATAGATAGTGGGTGTTCCAAACACATGACTAGAGATCAAAGTAAATTTCTCAAGTTAAATAAGAAAGGAAAAGGAAAAGTAACTTTTGGAGATAATATGTCAAGCAAGATACTGGGAAAAGGCAATGTTAGTTTAGGAAATAATAAAACCAAAGAAGAAGATGTACTTTTGGTAGAAAATCTCAAACCAAATGTTCTAAGTGTAATTCAGACTTGTGATCAAGGTCACATACTTACTTTTGATTCTCAGAAATGTGAAATCAGAAAAAAGGACACTAGAAAGCCAGTGGCAGTTGCACCAAGAACATCAAGTAATGTGTACATCCTCAATATAGAAGAAGAAAAATGTTTCTTAAGCCAAGTAGATGAAATTTGGCTATGGCATAGAAGGTTGGGACATTTAAGATTTGATAACTTGAATAACTCCAATGAAAAAAAAGCAGTTAGGGACCTACCAAAGGTGATTAAACCTTCAAATCCTATTTGTAAACATTGTCAAATAGGAAAGAAAACAAGAGTTAGGTTAAAAAAAAAAAGAGAATTCCACAACTAAACCATTAGAGCTTATTCACACAGATCTATGTGGACCTACCGAAACCAAAATCACTTATAGTGAACACTATTTTATGTTGATTGTTGATGATTACACAAGACTGACTTGGGTTTTCTTTTTAAAAGAAAAATCAGAAGCCTTTGAGAAATTTAAAACATATAAAGCTCTTGTAGAAAATGAAAAAGATCTAAAAATTAAATGACTAAGATCAAACAATGGAGGAGAGTTCACCTCTAAAGAGTTCACTCAATTCTGTGAAAACCATGGTATCAAAAGACAATTTTCAGCTCCCATGACTCCTCAACAAAATGGAGTGGTAGAAAGGAAAAACATAACAGTTCAAGAAGATGTAAGAACTATGCTAAATGAAGCCAAAGTTCCTGAAAACTTTTGGAGAGATGAAATCCACACAACAATTCACATACTTAATAGATCTTAGTTGAGACCCAATCATGACAAAACCCCTTATGAAATATGGTTTGGGAGTCCAACCTCTGTAAAATACTTTAGAATTTTTGGAAGTAAATGTTACATAAAGAATGATGAAGATAACCTAGGAAAGTTTGACCCAAGATCTGATGAAGAAATATTCTTAGGATACTCATCAAATAAAAAGGCATACATATGTTATAATCTTAGACTACTAGAAATAGTGGAAAGTGAAAATGTAAAAATAGATGATCTAATAAAGGGCACATCCCAAGGCTTTGATAAAAAATATCAACAAAAAGATGATAATATAAAATCTCAACAAGAGGATGATGATGTAGAATCTCAGCAAGAAGATGATGATGAAAAATAGGAGAATGAACCTCGCACTGATGAACAAGACAATGAAGAAACTCCCTTGCCAAGGGATCCATCAAAAAGAGTTCAGAACAATCATCTTGAAATCTAGATCATTGGAGATAAAAGTGCAGGAGTGGAAACAAGAAGGAAATTAGATTTTGACTCAAAACAAGCAAGTATATCCCTAATTGAACCTAAATCAGTTAAATAAGCTTTCAAACGTAAATATTGGATAAAATCAATGAATGATGAACTAGATCAAATAGAGAATACTCAGACTTGGGAAGTAATTCCAAGACCCAATAACAAGAATGTGATAGGAACTAAGTGGAGCTTCAAGAACAAATTAAATGAAAATGGGGAAATTATGAAGAACAAATCCATATTAGTTTGCAAAGGATATTCCCAAGTAGAATGTATTTATTTTGAAGAAACTTGTGCTCTAGTAGCAAGACTTGAGGAAATCAGAATGTTCCTAGCATTTGCATGCTTTGGAAATTTCAAAATCTATCAAATGGATGTCAAATCAACATTCCTTAATGGAACACTAGAAGAAGAAGTCTACGTTGAGCAACCAAAAGATTTCATGTTATCATAAAACTAGGACTATGTGTGCAAACTGAAAAAGGATTTATATGGTATTAAACAAGCCCCTAGAGCATGGTTCTCTAGGCTTGATCAATATCTACAAAAAAAGGGATACAAGAGAGGAAATACTGACCACAAATTATATATCAAAATTGAGGATCAAAGCATGATTTTTGTGGTAGTATATGTAGATGACATCATATTTGGGAGTAATCTCACTACACTAAGTAGAAAATTTGCAACCAAAATGCAAGAAGCATTTGAAATGTCTATGCTGGGAGAACTATTATTTTTCCTAGGTTTATAGATAAATCAAATAGAAAATGGAATATTTGTTTTCCAAACCAAATATATCAAGGAAATGTTGAAGAAATTCCAAATGGAAGACAATAAACCTATGGGTACTCCAATGGTCATTGGATGTAAACTAAGTCTAGAAGATGACTCACCAAAAGTAGACCAAACGATGTATAGATCTATGATTGGAAGTTTTATCTATTCAATAGTAACAGGACCTGACATCATGCAGGCTATAGGAATCGTGGGGATATTTAAATCTACACCTAAAGAAACCCACTTAAAATTAGTAAAAAGAATATTCAGATACCTTCAAGGAACCCTAGAACTAGGATTATGGTATCCAAAAGATAAAGACTTCAATCTAACCGTATATACTAATGCAGATTGGGAAAGTAGCATAGATGATAGGAAAAGAGCAAGTGGAGGGGAATATTTCTTAGGAAAAATTCTGGTAGCATGGTCAATAAAGAAACAAACATCCACATCACTCTCTATAGCAGAGGCAGAATACATTGTTGATGCATCTTGCTGCACACAAATTCTTTGGATGAATAAAACTCTAGAAGACCTAAAAATAAAGTATAATGATCCTATTACTATTAACTGTGACAACACTAGTGCCATAAGTATCTCTAAAAATCTAGTCATGCATTCAAAAACCAAACATATCCCAATTAAATATAATTTCCTAAGAGATCAGGTCACCCAAAAAATAGTTAAAATAGCATATATAGACACCAAAGAACAGATTGCAGACATTTTCACAAAACCTCTGCCTAGGATTACTTTTGAAAATCTCCGACAAAAATTAGGAGTAATTCAAAAACCTCATTAAAATCAAATGATCAGGGGGAGAAACCCATTTCCATTGATGTCAAAGGGGGAGAGTAACTTCATAGAGAAAAGCATCATACAGGGGGAGTTTGTATGCAGTTAGAGTGTTTCCCTCAATGACAAAGGGGGAGATTGTTCGACATATTGTCATTGATGTATTTCCATTTATGTCAAGATTCGATATCATTACATTATAATGATGAGTTAGTATGAACAAAGAGCAGAAAATCCATGTACAGAAGGACTAACAAATTAAGAGCTCGGGAGGGTTAGCGACTGAAGATCAGAAGAGATGACACACATGAAGCTCAGAAGGGAAAGCGCATTGCAGAAACATGATCAGATCAAGTCATGATCGTTGGATAAACAAGTTCCATATCAAGGGAAGGGATTGATTACAAAGGTCAAAGGGAGAATTAAACAACATGTTAATTCCAATCCCGCAATTAGTCTAGACCGTCATATTACAAGAGAAGGACTGTCGGAGGACTGGTCAACGATTAGATCAAGTCATGATCATTGGATACACAAGTGTCAGATCAAGGGCAAGGATTGATTGCAGAGCATGAAGGGAGAATTAAACTACATGTTATTTCCAATCCCACAATTAGTCTAGATCATCAGATCTCATAAAATCAAATATCAACGACTGTGGTTGATCCACCAATAATCGCACAACTTCAAATTACGTAGTTTGGGAGACATACTAAACCATGCGCAAGTTACGATTCTGCAATCCACATCGACCGTTGGATTAATTTAAGTGGAAGGATAGAGTAAGTCATGAACCATAGATCATGGAAGTGACATACGCATGGTCATCCCGGCTTTGACCACTTCGGGTAAAATCAACTGAATAAAATGTGTATAAAGGAATTTTATCCAAAGTCAAAGTTCTAAAGTAAACGTGAGCCATTCGATCATAGGTAACATTTTTGGAAAAATAAGAGTCGTTGGATTTAAACCAAGGAAAAGAAGCATTGCAGACAGATCGAGTCATCGATCTAAAATCACGATCAATGAACAACATTAATTTTGGTTTAAGAGTTGTGAGGAGGTTACACTTCGGATAATCTCGCTTCGGGTAGAACGAGAAGTAAAAAAGACAAAGGTCGAAGCCCTGAAGTCCCGAAGTAAATAAGGACCATCCTATCTTAAGAAAACTTCGGGAAATATCTCGACCGTCGGATCAAGGAAAGTAGAAGGATAGGATAAGCTAGGAAAAGGCCTCAAATCCTGAATACCCAAATTTCCTATAGTCATTGGATTATGTTAATCCTTTTCGGGTTAAAGAAGGATCGTTAGATCCAGGAGAAGAACATGTGCCACATGAGGAGTGCCACATCAACAAGTGATGTCAGCAAGTTACGTCACTCCGAGATTTTGTACTTTAGGAGTTTCGCCACCAGTAAATACTCGAAGTCCTGAAGTTCTGAAATGAACGAGAACTACTCATCATGCAAATAACATCCAACCATCAGATCTGCTTTGGTGAAATGAACTCTGGAAGATTAAAATACAATGAAGGAGAAATCACCCGAAGTGTTGAAGGAAAAATTTAACGTGTATCGTCGATCTAATTCGGGAGCGTTCTCGGTCGTTGATCAAGTACAGTGGAAGGATAATGTAAGTGGAAGTGTAAACCGACAACAAGCGGTCACCATTGTCATATGAATTATTCGGTAGGTAATCACTCCGGAGGAATTGCTACTCCAGAATTCGAGAGCCACGAATAGTTGAAGTACCAAAGTAAATGAGAACCGTCCATCTCATCGTGACATTAAAATGTAATTGTTGATTTTGATAAGTGATCAAGCACTCTCTTGGATTAGCACCTGGTCACCACCTGTGGTCGTATGGAATAAAGAAACAAAGGGAGAAATAAGAATAAATGCTTAAGTTAATAAGCCCATTGTCCTGCGCCTATGGTCATATGTAAATGGTTTGAAGAAAGCGCCTCTACATAATTTGATTTTTGCAATATTTGTAGAGACATGCAATTAAGTTAAATGAAATCGATCCATACCTGTGATCGATTAATGAAAAGGATTTTCATTAAATTGAAAAGGCTTCGCGATAATATTTGAATAAAGAAAAACAAAATGAGATTATCGTTAATGAAGAGGTGTGATGGTCCAAACAAAGGGACACAATGTTTCATACCTCAAACTAGTTGGAAGAGTATATAAATGAGAAATATTAGTGAGAAGAAAGTGTTTGTTGGCATAAGGCCGAAGTGGGAAAGAAAGCGTGCATAAAGAAGAATGACAACAGGAAGAGCAGTCGTGGGAAATAAAGTGTGCAAGAGGAAAGTGACAACTGCTAAGAAGCATAGCATCCACGCATGCAAGAAGGAGGTGACAACTGGAAGGAAGCAAAGCACGCATGCAGAGAAGGAAGACCTAACAATAGTAGGGTTAGGGTTTTTGTAAGGTTTTGTGTAAATGGCTGAAGAGCCTGATAGATATAATTATAGATACGCAGGTATCATAGAGGGGTTTGGTTGGGTTCAATTCACTACTTTTGTAGAGATTGATATAGTATGTAATGGTTTTTTATTAGATGAACTACTTTTGTAAAGCGGTTGAACTAGAGCGGAGAAGAGGAGGTAGATCTTGAGGATTAGATCGCAAGCCAAGGATCCTGGTGCGATCTAGTTTGCCTCATATAGATCTTACCCATTTGAGGAGAATTGTAAGCACACAGTGCGAGAATTGGAGAACTACCATAATAAGAGAGACAAGATCCAAATCTTTGTGGACGTAGCCCAGGAGGAGGTGAACCACGGTAATACATGTGTAATTTGATGAATGCATGCATATCTTTGTCATAATTTTAGTAGTTAAACATTGTGTGTAATGAATGAATGAGTTATTATATTGCTTGGTTAATTGATGTTGGGATATCAAGAAAATATGCCATGAAGGTTAAAATATAAAAGAGAATAACAGTGGTTCATAACACTAGTTATAATAAATGGTTTAGAATACAGATCCCATATCTCATACTCAATCGTAGGTTGTAAACACCTGAGTATTACAGTCACCCATTTAAATCTATCTCAAGTGAGACTGTGCAGTGCATTATGTGTATTGTGTTGCCTTCTGGTTTACCAGAAGGGCCAATAGTTTTAGGCTTTGTTGGTACCCTTAAAGATATGAACCCTGGGTCAACAACGTAGAAAGTAGGGAAGAGTAATTTAGTTAAACCAAAAAATGGCTCTGTTGTTGTGTTAAGAGGAACAAGAGAGGACTGAGTAGATGAGATAGAATGCATGAGAAAAAAATGAGTGAAACCAGAAGATTGTTGAGCTATTAGATGGGAATGTTGAGATCGTGGAACCCCACAAAAGAAAAAATTGAAGGCTGGTTGAGAACCAAAGAGCTAGAGTTTTCCCAGAAAGACAATAGAAACCATAGTGTCACACCTCGCAAATATCTGGATAAATACATGTTTACAGATTTACATGAAGTCTTTTTATGTGATTTTCCCCACCTACTATAAGAGTGGATACTAAGGGTAAAGGATAACCATGCGACGAACTGGATCCAACAGCTAGATTGGACCCCAGTACAGGTTGAGCAGTTACAGTAGGTAAACAAAAAATTCACCCATGCAGTCGAATTTTGGCTTGACAGTATTGTGGCAAGCTACATCACATATTTTTCGGTCGACACAGCGAAGTCATACAACGTAGCAGAGTAGGATTTTCTATGCAGACCCCGTGGAAGGTACATTCGATCATTGTATACTTCTACTAAAATAATGTTATATAACAAAGGGGTAATGAAAATGGAATTGGACAACTAGACTTCCCTGTGTGCATGGGGGAAGGGGGGAAGCACTGACAGAGAGAGGATATATGGACGAACATGAGGATAAAGGAAAGAAGGAGGGGGAATTATTGGACCCGATCTTGATGGATGACGACCAACTTAAGTGGATCTTGGCATCATCAGAAACGACGCGTAGCGGAGTACCCTACCAATACAAGGTGAATACCAAGAAGAGATTCATATCCATGAGGGAGGGTTTGGCAAGCGATGAGGAAGAGGTAGAGGATCTCCAGGTTGTGGAGTAGATTGAGTAAATCTTGCATGCAACCTATGAGAGGAAAATAAGAGGCCCAAGAACCAGAGGAGAAGATAGCCATCATTTCCATATTAATGTCAGTGTGGAACCCATAAACCCATGTGAAACCAATACACCAAAGAGAACACAATCATTTACACAACCGAAGTTTGGAGGAATTTCGACAGCAAGAAGTACATCTACCATAGGAGAAACAATTGGAGGAGTCAGTTCAGGTGGCACTAGTCAAATATCTACACCACGCGGCGTAGGTAGCAGTTCAGTATTTAGAATGGCAGGACACAATCCCACTATTAGATTACCATGATTTTGAGGAGAAGCAGCAGAAGACCCTCAAAATCATTTGTTCATTTGTACAAAGATCTGGGAAGAAAAACAGATCACTGACGAATATACTAAACTTGCGCAACTATCGATCACACGAAGAGACCACGCACTAGACAGGTACATGAGTCTAGACATGAACAGTGCCCCTGGGACGATGAGGACACTGGAAGACATTAAGAATCTATTGATTAACGAGTTCCATAAGCCGAGCTCAGAGGATCAATACATGAACGAGATGATCACGATAAGACAGAAACTGGGAGAGTCTGTATGGGAGATTGACTAGAGATTCAAGAGACTAAAGGGAAAGTTAAAATACCTTATGACCGAGATGTAGCACCGACACATGTTTTTCAACTCACTACTCCCACACCTAAAATATCCCTTATGATAGTAGAAGTTTTAGACACAGGCCGAGGCTCTACAGGAAGCCTTGCAGTTGGAAGAGAACCAGTACCAACAGACGGACCCAACTATTGAAGAATTGAAGGAGGATTTGAAGAACCTAACATTTAAGTTGAACCATAATAAGAACAAGGACAAACGATAAGTTGTTTGGTGCACCACATGCAGGACGGAAGGACACCACAAGAATGAATGTCCAACATCCGCACAGTATATGGCAATGGGCATGCCAAACCCACTACCATAGGGAGGATTATGGTGTGAATTATGCAAGAAACCAGTTCACAACCCTTATCACTGCACGATGATGCATAAGTACCAGACAGTCCCAAAGAATTCTTATTGCACCTTTTGTAAGTCGGTAGGCAAAGACGACAAATATTGCATAACTATGGAGCTGATGTGGGAAAGAACATCAGACGCATACAAGGTACAGGCCAAAATGATGACTAGGTAAGTAGCACCATAGTTCAATCAAGCCTCGGCTCCATACAACACTACGCAGTAGTAGTACAATACTGCGCAAAAACCATACAATAACGCACAACCGTAGTACAACCTGGCGCAAGCCCAGTATAATATCGCGCAGTATAATCAGGCACCATAATACAACGTGCCGAGAGGGGACTGAATAGGCTATTGAGGAGGAGGTAGAGCCAGACGAGGTTTTGTACGTGGCAGAGGACCAGTCACATGTCACAACTGTCAACAACCAATACATTATGCATGGGAATGCCCACTGCCACCAGTGACTTGTATGTAATGTCGTGCATCGGATCAAGAGACAGAGGAATGTCCGACACTATTAGTAAAGATCCAGGAAAAGAAAAACTAGAACAACCAGAATGTTCAATGGATTTCAGCCGAAGCAAGGGAGGATGGACGGAACATCAAAATAGTCACTCATGGAGGAATGAAAATAGGAAACGACATAGTCAGGACCTGCACAGAACCAATGGGTAAAGAACAACACCAAACCAAGGAAGCAATTTGACACGCCCAAAGAAAAGGATACTTTTAAGGAATCCAGACAAGAATTTCAGAAGGTGGACACGACATCGACCTCCACTGCACAACTAGCCCATGAATCCCCAGAATACAAAATGCCACCATCATTGGATCATACCAATGAAATGCCACCCAAGGGAAAAGTAAGTACTATCAAAGACTTTTTGCAATCATGCATAAAAATGTTAAGTGATCCTTCATCTATGAAAATATTGCAAAACATCCTAGAGAAATGTTGCAGCGAGATGGAACAAAAGATAGAACCGAAAATTGTCAATCATCTACACACAAGAAGAAGAACAAGTAGGGAATTTAGGTTGAATGCTAACATTAGGGATTTCAATATGGGAGACATCATACTAGACCTAGCATCCAAAGTGAATGTGTTACCCAAGAAAACCTAGCAATGCATGGGAGAGCCAACATTGGGATACTCAAATGTCCAATTAAAACTATCAAACCAACATAGGGTCCTACCAATAGGGAGACTGAAATGAGTAACAGTATATCTTGATGGAGTGTGCACTAAAGTAGATTTTGAATTCATCGAAATAGTAGATGGCACAACACCATACCCGACACTACTCAGTCTGGATTGGGTGTTTGACAATTAGACCATAATTAACTTGAAGACAAGGAAAATGACATTTGAATCCAGAGATTACAGGGTCATAGCACCACTAGATCCATCAGAAGGGGAAAGGTTCATAGAACCCACTTGCCTGGACTTAGAGGAGATTGTCCAGTTGTACAGAACAACTGTGCGTGAGGAGGATTATGTAAACCCAACTGCAGACGGGGTACTTAGTTGGCATAGCATTACTTCATGTGCAACAGATTCAGACACCAGGTTAGAAAAATGGCAACAGATACTACATGAAGTATCCACGAGAAGATGTGCAAGAATAGACCGCACAATATGGTGGATAGGTATAGAAATCAAAGAACCACCCAGTTTCCACAGAATAAATTATTTGGAAACATTCTTGACACAATATGAAGACGAAGTATTAGAGAACTAGAGGCTACTAGCACTGGACTTAGCACTGAAGGCCACAGCCGCAAGATGGTGGGGCGCACACAAGGAGACTATCACAAACTGGTACCAATGTAAGCAATTACTGCACATAAGGTTCGGCGCAGAACAGAAAAACAACAAACAACGGAGATATGAAGGACTAGGGACACCAGCGAAACACTTGGAGGAGTGAAAAACACTGTGGAAAATGACACCACCAGAGGAATGGCCTCACCACTTCATTCACACTTTAGAAGGCATACCAGCAAACTGGTATACAGATCATGAATTGCGCAAAGGAACTACAACATGGACGACATTGCAACAGAACTTTACCGTCACTTTCTCATTCGAGCATGAGAACCCCAACATAGATGCAGCCCTGAAACAGATAAAAGGAGTCATATTCATTGAAGAATTGGAAATAGAACTTATTACCGAAGAGCAGTAGCGAAATAAGAAGATAGTCAAGGAACTATTGTCATGTTATGATGTACAGGAGGAAGCACCAGACAAAGATGACTCGCACGACATTCAGACTGAAGAAGTAGAAGGCGAAAGAGATGTGAAGGGACCACCAATATAATTTGAAGTTATTTTTCACCAATTAAGGTAAATAAAGTTAACATCAGAACAACAAAACATCCCAAAATGGCCAGCATTGGAGACTACTAGGATGATCCAATAGTAGAAAGCATCACATAGTTGTTGCGTGAATACAGCGACTTGTTTCCTACAACATTTACAGAAATGAAGGGCATAGCAGGAGAACTAGGAGAGATGAATATACCCCTTAGACCCGAAGTGAGACCGATTATACAGCGACCATATAGATTGAACCCCATATATAAATATAAAGTTAAAGAGGAGATCAATCAAATTCTTGAAGATGGCATAATCGAACCAGTCGAGGAATCAAAATGGATAAGCCCGATGGTCGTACAAGACAAGAAACAAGGAAGAGGGATTAGGATATGCATCGACTTGAGGAAGTTGAATGATGCATTCCTACACGACCCATTCCCTACACCGTTCATGGATGAAGTGTTAGAGAATGTAGGGGGACACAAATCTTACTCATTCACTAATGGATTCTCAGGCTACCATCAGATTAAGATAGCACAGGAGGACAGATACAAGACCACGTTTGCGATGGAATGGGGATCTTACCAATATATAGTCATTCCATTTGGACTGAAGAATGCAATAGCAATATTCTCCAGAGTGGTTATCGCAGCATTTAAATAATTCATCCATCAGTTTCTCGAAGTATACGTGGATGACTGGACAGTCTATAGTCTGTTGAAAAACCATGTGGAATTTTTACGCTTAATGCTAGAACGATGTAGACAGTGTCACATATCACTAAACATAAACAAATGTATATTTGGAACACCGTTTGGGATACTACTGGGCCATATAGTATGAAAACAAGGGCTATTGGTCGATCTAGCAAAGATCGCAGTCATCATTAATTTACCAGCACTAAAAACAATCCGTCAGCTATGAGCGACATTAGAACACACAGGATACTATAGGAAATTCATCAAAGGATATGTGTAGATCACATCACCAATGAAAAAACTTCTAAGGAAGGATACAAAGTACCAATGGAACGACGAGTGTCAACACGGTCTGGATACTCTAAAGGAAAAGATGGTCACTACACCAATATTAGTATTTCCAGAATGGGGAAAGACATTCCATGTGCATGTAGATGCATCAGCGATAGCACTTGGAGCTATCTTAGCGCAGCCAGGAGCAGGAGACTTCGATCACCTGATAGTGTTCGCAAGTAGAAAACTATCTAACTCAGAACAAAATTATAACACGATGGAAAGAGAAGGCCTAGCTATGGTTTACACACTGTAGAAGTTCAGACACTACCTATTGGGAAAACATTTTAATATGTTTACAGATCACTCAGCCCTAAAATACCTAGTCAACAAGCCAATGTTGGGGGGAAGAATTTGTCAATGGTTACTGTTATTTCAAGAATTTGACTTCGAAGTAATAGTCAAACCAGGAAAATTGAATGTAGGACCTGACCACCTATCACGGGTCACAAATGGAGAAGAACCCACAAACTTAGAAGACAACTTTTTGGATGCCATCTATTCTCAGTATAGATTGTTGATGAATATTTCACAGAGATCATCTAGTACTTGAGCACAGGTACCGTGCCGCAATATTATACCACTGTGTTGATTAAGGTTGGTTGTCATTGATGTCAACCCTTGAAGACCCATAGCACAAAGTTTTGGGTAATGGACCCAATAGTGTTTGATGTAAATATGACTCATTATTTTTTTTTCATGGTTGAT
>SNQJ01S0011153.1:244729-260520 GCA_010110895.2 Picea sitchensis
GAAGGATATGCAGCCCATCATACCATAAGCTTTTAGAAAAAGAGAATACATTGATAATGTGTGGAGCCTCTACACAAGTATGTTTCAACCCATATAAAATAATCATAAGTATTATCCACTACAAGCCAACACCCTGCATTTTTACAAAGTTCAGATATTCTCCGCAGAAGAGGATTATTGTTGCATTTATAATTGAATTCTTTGCTCATTTGTGGTTTTGGAAGTATTTCATGATTTCTGTATACAGCGGAACATATATGTGTAACAGAATATGAATAGCACAGAAAGAATGTCATTTGCTAAACAAAAGACTTCAGGAGAGTAAACAATATCTTCAAGAACCAGCAAGAAAATGTTATAAATCCGGAGCCCAACAAGCGCACGGCGCAAGAATTGCAGAACTACCATATTAAGAGATCCAAGAGCCAAATCTTTGTGGACATATCCTAAGATGGGGTGAACCATGGTAATACTTGTGTAATGTGATGAATGCATGCATATATTTTTCATACTTTTAGTAGTTAAACGCTTTGTGTAATGAATGAATGATTTATTATATTGCTTGGTTAATTGTTGTTGGGATATCAAGAAAATATTCCATGAAGGTTAAAATATAAAAGAGAATAAGAGTAGTTCGTAACACAAGTTATAATAAATGGTTCAGAATACAGATCCCATATCTCATACTCAATCCTAGGCTGTAAACACCTGAGTCTTACATCCACCCATTTAAAGATATATCGGGTGGGACTGTGCAGTGCATTCTATGTAACTGCTAATTGTTAAAAAGGGTAATATTGATTAACCCCCCCCCTCTCAGTATTACAACAAATTCCACACTAATCTTAGTAGAAGAGGAGAATAATTTAATTAAGAACGCAAATGAAAATAAGCAATCACGCAGTACATTGAGATTTTACCCTAGAACCCTAACCGGGAGAAACCAACATTCCTTTGAGCATTCTTCTCTCTTGTTGTCTTATTAAATTAGAATAAAAGGTTACATGCCTAACCTTGGTCCACACCTAAGACACAATCAGCATCATACCCTCTTGCACAAGAAAGAACAACACTTTAGCCAAATAGGCTTACATACGCATGACCAACAACCTATACCTACACATGCATTAAATTGCATAAGTTCATTCTATGATCATCTTACAATAGTATTCTTTATGGCCTTACAACACGCCTCTTTATATGATTTACAACAAGAAAAACCCTAAATATTGGCACCCAAAAATGGTTAAATATCCATGCATATCATTGGCTACAAATCCCACAAATCCTAAAATTCTCTTACAGTCGAATTCCAAGTCGGGTTACCAACCGACTATCAGTCAGCCTTCATTCGGTCTCTAGTCAGTTGTCTCACACCTGCACTTTGACCTCTTTTTACTTGACTTGTCATTGATATCTTCGACTTCGAATTTATCCAGTCGACTTCCTCGACCTTCTAGTTGTTTTCAATCTACCTTCACTTCGACCTGCTATCGATCCACCTCGAATTATACCATAAATCAACTCACCTCGACTAGACTTTCACTCCAAACAATATAAAAACCAAAAATTATATTGTCAAGGGGAGATTGTTGAATGATTATTTCTGCCAGCTCAGTAAATACATGAAAATCCATAAAGACTTGAATTCAAATGATGAAGGAAATTTGACATGAACGCTTTTAATACATGTCAGTGGATTACACCAAGAAGTACCAATGGACAAGAAGCCCTGGAAGAGAGAAAATGAAGCATATATAAGAATCCCCACATTGATCTACAAAACATCTTGCAAAGAAGACGGGGGGAGATAAATCATCGGGGGGATTTACCCTTTTCCATTGATTTCAAAGGTAGAGAGAAATATCATAATCATGAAGACAGGGTGAGCAGTGGTCACAGTGGGAGTATGAGTGTTTCCATCAATTCCAAAGGGGGGGTGTTGACCAAAATTTAGTCATTTATATTTTCCTTCTCTTGGATTCATAAAATCCTTGATATCAAAACAAGACATTTTTTAACTTTATAAGTTCATTATGCATCCCTCAGTCTCAGATTCGCCACACATTTTTTGGATTAGAAATTTGTTTCTGTATGCCTAATTTATTCAAGATCTGCTCCACAGATCCAATTTTGAAGAATCTTTTTAAGTATCATGTTCTTCTATCCTTTTTCGAATTTTGGCTAAGTATTCTCATCACTTATTTCTCTCACCTTTCACCTTTATACATCTCAACACTTAACCATTTTTCTCCTTATCTCTCCACCCTCTCCACTCCCTTATCCCTTATCCTCCCATACTTAGCCATATTTCAATCTATGGCGAGGGGCATACACCCACCACAATCCTTCACCCTTCCCTCTCACCTTCCTCACCCCCACTCCTGCTATATACATTTCTCCTCCCTCACTTCCATTGTCTACATTTATCCCCTTCCCCCCTAACTACTCATCTCCTCATAGGTTTGGTGGGTTGGCGGGCCTTCATCTCAACCCACTTGCTCATGTCATAAGTCCGCTAGTACACTTATCCATTTTTCAATTGCGTGGGTTCGTGGGTTCAAGCCCTCATCCTCCATTTTCACGACCTTCACTTTACACCCCAATTTATGTGATCTACATTTTGGCCATAAGCCTTATCGTGGATGTCTATCTCCAAAGTATTTCATTCCTCTTGCATGTGAATCTGACTGACCATTCCTCTACACTTAGTATAGTTTTTTTATCATCTATACAACCACGGGTTCACGAGTTAATTAAAATTTTTATATTTGAATTCTCTCTTGTCCCTCCCCATAGCCTAAAAAATACCCCCTCTACTTTATCTACCCATAATTTTCCCTCATCCCGTCTCGTCACATCTCCCATACTTAGCCAAATTCTCAAAGCTATTCCAAGGCATGAAAACCAGTGAATGAGAATATGACACATGACAATGAATGAGGTCATGACACATGGAAATTAAACATTGGAGACACATGGCCACATCCAATTTTAGACACATGGAATGATATTATTGGATGACCCATCATGGTGACTAGGAATGAGGTGGACAATGACTGGATTCCAAAAAATTATTATTTTATTCGATAATTTTCCAAGGGTCGAATCCTCCAAGCAACATAATTTCGTCTCTTCTCGTGTTTCTTGCTAAGTGTATCAAACACTTAGTATTATATATCATGAATAATATAATATCCCAATGCATTTGGGATAGAATTTTAAACCAAAAAGACTAATTTTATGAAGGGAAGCACGAAATTCATCCAAGGGCCCACATTTGCCCATCAATTTTGATCAACGGTGGTTGAGTGTTGATCTTGCAGAGACCATAACTTGAGCTATGGGTGTCAGAACCGCGTACAATTTATACCGTTTGAAAGGTATTTCAATGTTGAATATGGTGGTAAAGGTTTAAGGCGCTGAAAAGTGATAAATGTTTCTCAAAAAATAAAATATCACTCAGCTGCATTTTTAATGGGCCTACGTGACAACTCAACTCCACGAACTCATATCTTGAGATCCAAGAAATGAATTTGGGAAAATTTTATATCATTGGAAAGATAAGATGATAAATATAATATATGAAATGTTTCCATGGATAAAAAAATTTATTATCATTCCCAGAAAATTAAAACACAATCATCCTCGTTTAAAGGGAAATTAATTAAATTTAAAAGTCTAATTAAAACTTTTATTAAAAAATGAGAGGGACCCATTTTCAATATACTTATATTAATGATGTGATTTCATTAATGATTAATTAATGAGGCACTAATTAAATGTAATTTTTTAAGAAGAAACTTGTATGGGAATTTCAAGAGAGGAAGAAAACCCTAACTACTCAAGTAGTTAGAAAATCTCTTCTTAAAAAGAGAAGAGAGGCTTCATCAAAGGTTTCAATAATCAATATTGTGAGAGGGACAAGGAAGAATATCAGAGGAAGAAGAAGGTATGACCATGGATACACAATCAATATTCTGATCAAAATAAATAAATCTCCATCTTATCCATTCTTTCTATTCTTCCACACCACTTCTCATAGATTTATGCTTGAATCTCAGAGTTGGGCACAAGGCAAAGTTTTTGAGTGTTTTTCTTGTATTATTCTACATAATTTTCTTGTTTTATCATGGAGTATTTGCAGCCACATACATGGTTGTCAATGTTTTGGTAATGAAGAACATTTCTCATGAATAAACTCCACAAAGAATTGCTTCAGGGTTGATATTCATTGTATATTGTAACTTTGAGTTTTAAGTATGAGATATTTGAGGTTGACCTATCAATTTCTCTTTTATTACTAATTGAAATACTCTATTAAAATTCTTTGATATGATCAAATCATTCTCTCCTATTTCTCATGAAGAAGATATGGATGTGTTTATATATTATTAAGAAGTTTGTGTGTGATGTTGATCACAATTTAATTCTGATGTTGAAGCCATCCTTCAATATTTTATTATTGTAAAAAGACTTTTTTTGCACATAAAGATCATATTGGGTTATTGAAGAACCATTTTCATATAAATCCAAGCAATAAAGATTTGGGGTTTCCTTCCTAGAAATATCCCTAATCCAAGATTTTCAAATATATATATTTTATCCAAAGAGGAGAACCACCCCTCTAAAAATGAAGGGGGAATAATGTCCTCATGAGGTTTTCATTTCGGTCCTGATGGATTCAAGCGTCAACAGGAATATTGATGGAAATTGGTTAATTTATGTCAACCCTAGAAGAATCCCCAAATCAGGTCCAAAAGCCCATATAAGTGATGGTTTTATTTGAATGAGACTCCAAAGTGGTCCCATTATGGTGTAGATATAAGCATGGCCCTCATGGGAAGAATCTTTGAAGAATCCTACAAGAATCCCTAGTTGTTAAGAAAAGAAGTTAGAATGTATGGTCAAAAATCCCTGAAGATATGGTCAAGAAGCCCCAGAGGTGTGGTCATGAAGCTAGAAGTTGATTGAAGAAAATGAGGATGAAGGACATTCAAAATGCATGCAAAAAATCCATGGATTGATATTCCTTGTCAATACATTTCAAACGGTAGGTGGCACACCACGTGATTCCTCATGGTCGAGAAGATGTTTCCTCTTAAACATGATCATGTAAGGTATGGTCAAGAAGGCCCAAAAGTGTGGTAATGAAACCTTGAAAGTAAAGGAATGAAGTCCCCAATTCATCCCTAATTTTATAATGAACTAAAGATGAAATTAAGTGTACAAGGACAAGATGGGCCTACAAGAGAAATTAAAATTAAAATAAAATTGTCCCCTAAAAGGTGTTGCAAAAAAGAAGTTATAGGTCAACCCTAAAGTTAAGTAAAGGAAGTGCTTGTAAGGGTATAAATACACATTAAGAAACTTTCATTTTCATTCGTTCAATATTTTTATCTCTTAGCACAATCTTGGTAGTGAATTTCATAGGGAAGATGAATTGAAGAAAGGCGAAACTCCAAGGGAAGATGAAGTCTTGTGATGATGTGTTCTAAGGTATGTTCCTTAAAGGTCATCTTGGAATTTTATCTATAACTGTTTTTTTATAATGATTCATATAGTGAAACTTGGAGGCTACTACGAAGAGATATCAAGGTACATTTGGTACAAATTTCATCTTCTGGGTCGTTTTACTTTTGGAGATACACTCTGTGGAAGATAGGGTTTTTTACTAGACCTGTAACTAGTCTCAAACATGTGTTCCAGGTAAAAAAGTCACAACTTATTCATAGAGGATCCAAATTCTGTGAGACCAATTGAATTGGAAACAATATAGTTTGTAGTATTTTTTTTGTGAGTTGCAGGATTAGATATCAAATATTGAGCCTGTGGAATGTTGTACAAGTTTTCTCTTTAGAATAGGCCAAAATTCAGGAAGGTTTTCCATTTTCACTATATATTTTTTTTGTATGATAAATCAAGGAGAGAAACTTGGATAAATATCAGAGAATATATCAAAGAATATTGGGTACAATTTCCAGACCTTGATTCATTGCAGGTACAAAGTTATACCTGTTGGAAGTTAGGGTTTGTGACTAATCCAGAAACTAGTCCCAAACATGTGTTCGAGATAAATTTAAGAAGTGATGTTGGGGTTTATATGTGGACCCAATTGGACCTAGGATATTTATGTGGATCCAATTTTGATGTATCAATGATAGTGACAGAAACAATGACCGTGACAGTGCCAGTCTATATGAACCTAGTTTCTATGTGGACCTAGTTTCATGATGATGATGTATCAATGATAGTGATAGAGACAATGACAAAAATTATATTCGCTGATAGTGGCTTCTTAGCATCTTGACATAAAATATTGGTGAAAGTTTGTGTGAGGGATTTGGAGTAGATTAGTTGAGGATCTAGAGTTGATATTGGACCAGACCATATTGTGAGAATAATTTTGAAACAAGGGTGGCAGGGTGGTTCAAGAAAAGAGATTGAGGTCTCATTCAATTTGGTGCCTGAGAAACAAGGGTGGTTGGGTGGTAAACAATTATATTTATGTCTTTAGATAGCAAGTTGGTTCTTGCATAGGAGTTGCATATTCCTTTGAGTTGGTGCTTGTAAAACTAGTGGGTTGGTGCCTCCTTCTAGTTGGTGTTAGTAAATCAGGGAATTGGATCTTCCTTCAGGTTGGTGCCTATAAATTAAGGATTTGGTGTCTCCTTCGAGTTGTTTCTAGTAAATATTGGAAGTTGGTGCTTCCTGTGAATGTAATATTCAATATATATATATATATATATATTAAAAATGTTCTGTGGTTTTCTCCCGTATTGTGTTTAATGTTATGTATTGTTGAATGGAATTTTTGATAAGTTAATGTTTACATGTTGTGATTTAAAATGTTAAAAAGTGTTCAATATTGATTCACCTCCCCTTGCAATATTAGTGAATATTAAAAAAAATATTTGGTGGAGAAAAAGAAATGATGAGTCTGTGAAACCAACGCAAGGTATGAAAATCACTAATTAATGAAAAAGACTTGGTATTAATGCAATGGGATGAGGAAATGATGGAAATGAGACACATGAATTCCCTTGAATGGAGAATAAATGGACACTAAATGGGCTAGAAACCATAAGACCTAATAGGATAACTCTACCAAATGTCAAATTGGATATTATAGGGAGAGTAATGCTAAGGACATACTAGAGACCATAGTGAGAAAGTCAAACTCATGGTGTGAGTGAAACATAGTCACCATGGTGATGAAATTAAAATTATAGGGTGAACTAGATCTAATATCCATGGTGGCATAGTCGACTAGATGGAATGACATGGGACTCAAGGACCAATGATAATATGGAATATATAGGCATATGTGAATCAATATAAATTCTCTAAGCAAGGAATATGTTAATAGCTTCCCAAACCTATGAAGAGATGAGATATGTTATAAAACATGGTGATCATAAAAAAAATCATGTTGTATTTTTTCTTTTTCTTTTTTATATTTTTTTCAAATCATTGCAATACAATGAGGATAAATGTGCTAAAGGGATCACTCATGTTGGTTCTCCTTATAAAGGGTGTTCATATGGGGTTTACATGCATGTGAGTATTGAAAACATATCCTAGTTGATTGTTGAACTAGGAGTAGACAAAAAGGATAAATGAATAACAAGACAAACAACCTATATATCCCTTAGCATATACAATCCATCAATACCTTAGCATGTGTAGTAACTATTAAAGCATCAAAAGGTTGATTTTCAATTATTCAAAAAACTTTTAAACATCATTTTTGGGGGAGGGAATAGAAGTTAATTATTATCCAATAGAAATAAAAACTAACATAAATTGTATTGCTTGGGACGAATCTTGTAATATATAGGCTCCAAGCTCCACTATGGGGAGGTAATTTAAGCCCCCAATGGGATCTCTCAAACTTTGAAAATAATAGGCATCACTTCCCCTTATGTTTGAACATTTTGGAGGGGATAAACATAATGAAAGAAAGCAAAAACTACACTAAGAAGAAGAAATGCTCTTCCTACTCTTTAGATTAAATCCTCTAGCATAAAGTTACATTTATATTTCTTGTAAAATGCATGGCCATGGCTTCTTGTTTATATATTAAACTAAGCTTGTATGAGAACTGGCTCAAGTGGGAATGTCCAAGCCTCAATTATAGGTTTTCATGTGCTCAATTTGACCAAAAATAAGGATAAATTCCCAAATATTGATGAGATGATAATCTTATTCAATCCCATGCTCAAATACCAAATGTTTTTATGTGAGCTTGGGAACTTATGGGATGAAAAATTCCCTATTTTACATATTTTTAGGATTTTCATGGGTATCGAAGGATATCCTACACCATCACACTAGTTTAATGAGAAATATCGCACAAATCTTGATTTGATAAACTTGGGTGAATGACATGTAATTAGTCAATAAACCATGTTTTTATGTGTATTAAGTTTTGTTAATTCTACTTTGTGATGTTTCCAATTAAAATCACTTAAATGTCATAGGTCAACAAAATTGGAGTGATAGAAAATGCCCCATGACATCTGAGATTAGGAGCACATCATATAGCATAAATACATTATTTTTTCTTATCTATGTACATGGAATGAATCTCTCTTTCTCTGTATATATATACCTATTCATATAGAGAGATACCTATTCATATAGTTTGTTTACAAATCAAGGCACGCATAGCCATCTAAAAATGAGTGTTTCTTTCATCTAAAACAACATGTGATAGAGATTAAGAAATGAAACCCTAGATGACGTTTCTAGTGAAACAAGACAAAAATAACAAAGAAGAGAAGGAAAACATCATGTATATCATGCATTATATATTGTAATTCATAAGAAGAAGACCCTCAAGGACAATGAAGATGAAGTGGTAAATAAGAATACCTTCAGAGAGGGTGAAGGTGATGGTGCTTCCTTAGATAAGAAAACACAAAATTTTGATCTGTTGGACTACCATGATGTGGAGGAGATGAGTTCAATGAAAAAGCCAAGTTCTATGTCAATGGTGGAAAGGTTAATTGTACAACCAACATTGGCTCTCACTCGAATCATGAGTAAATGATCAAACAAAAGGATGGTGGCATAAATTGTACTTCTTCAACCTTGATAGATACAATTCACTTTGATTTGCTATTTTTAAGATCTTATCTTATGGACTGTAAACATTTTTCTTATCCAAATATTTGTCTTTTTGTATTTTGAACAAGCATGTAAAATGATAAGGATTATTAGTGCCTAACATATAATAGTTTTTTTTATTTATGTTGACGGGGTTGAATGACCCTATGCAATCACTAGAGATTCTCCGTCTTGAAAGGTCACTACTATACCTTACACTATTTGGAATAGGAAATCTGTTTGGTTTATGGTTCGACAACCTTTAGATGGTTTTGGTTGGTTTTGTCAATTTTGGCCTAATCCACCATATAGGTATTTTTAAATACAATAAATAATATGCAACTAATATAATATGCAAAATGCAAAATAATGCCTAGGATAAACTAACAAAACTGATAAGGTAAATATAGCACCAAATATATTACTACTTTAAACATTTAGTAAAAGGTTACTTAAGAAAATAAAAGCAATAATTCAAATAACCAATTTCATTATAGAAAAGAATGAAAATGAAAAGAAAACTACAATACTATGCTTAAGGCTATAGACAAACAATTTGTAAGATAAGAAAAATAAAACAAGTTACTTATACATGAGAAAATTCTACACTTTAAAATAAAACGCTTATACCATTCCAAAACTCAGTAAATTAGCAGAAATAGTTATAAAACAACACGAAAAAGGTCTATGAATTAGGGTCGATTAACAAAATCAAGACCCCTCATCACTATCATAGGTTTGGGAAAGCTCAATTTTCAAGTTGATCCCAATCCAAAAAATGGGGGCATGGATTCACTTGGTGGAGGCTTGATTTGGACATCAAGGTCAATCAAGTAATCGAGTCTAGCTCATGTAGAGGAGGTTTATTGAGAAATTGGGACCGATTTCAAAATTGAGACCTTATACCACTAATATTTCTAAAGGAAAAGCTTAATCACAATCAAACTTTAAAAAAGGTTTCACATGTGCAAAAAGTACGAAAGTAGTTTGACACATGTGAAAATGGTTTCATGTGTGAAAAGAGTACGAAAGATGGTTTCACATGTGTGAAAAAAGATCTTGCAAGAAAGGAATTCAATTTTAAAATAATGCTAGGTTGAGAAATAGGGACCAAAAATCAATAATGTTCACAAAGTGAAGGCCCAATTTGGAAGTTAGATCCGATCCCTAAATCATGATGGAACTACATCATTTTAGTGATTGGAGGGCCCGATTTGGAAATCAAGACCAATTTCCAAATAAAGGAAAGGCAACAAAAAATAAGTGAAAAGGAGGCCCAATTTGAATGTTGGGGTTGATTGAAAAAACAATACCCTGCAAAGGTTTTGACTTGGTCTAATTTTGGAAAGAAAAATAAAATTTCAAAAGGGAAGAAAAAATTCGAACAAAAGAGGGAATAAATCGAAGAATTCAAGGAGATAAATGGAGTTCATGATTAGCCACGAGGGTTAGCTCAATTGGTCATGAGCCAAATGTAAGATCTCTCACTTGGTGAATTAGGGATGACAAGGGTTCGACTCCCTTAATCCCCTAAGGGTTAGGCTCCGTTAATAGGGTCAATGGTTTACCCCATTTACCATCCATGGATTATGGGGAATAACTCAAAGGGTTTTCTATGAGGATTTCCTTGGGGAAAAAAGTGGAAGGCCTTATTTTAATATTAGGGTTGATCCCAAAATTAGAACCCCTCCACATGAAGGTTAGTGGAATAAGTCCTTGATTTCAAAATCGAGATCAATTACCAAATCAATACAATTGAAGGTTCAAGGAAAAAGAAAGGTTTGAACCAAAAAATTAAAGGAAAATTCTAACAAAGAAAAGGTGAAAGAATGGCCCAATTCAGAAATTCGGGATGATTTCCAAATTGGGACAATGATGAACTAATCAAAGTGGAAAGAGGGATCGATTTGAGAATTGGATCTTATTTGTAAATCATGTAACATATGAGTTCAAACAAAATAAGATTAGGAAAGTGAAAACTTGAAAATGGGAAGAAACAAGGACTCAAAAAAAAAACTAAGTCAAAACCAAACAAGTGAAACCTAAATGCCTATTTAGATTAACTATCTAAAATAATGAATCAATGTATAAATACAATAAGGAGTCAAAGTCAATGTAATGTCCAAAACAAGTAAGTATACCTAGACCAATGAAAAATGGAAGGTGGGGTGACAAGTCTTGCTCAAAACTTAGGGGGGTTGTTGCAGGCACATAAAGTTCATATTTGCCTCACATTATTATTTTGTGTGCACATAGGAGATTATTGTTTATTTTTTATGTCTTCTTGGTTTCCTAATCTCAAGGAGTACTCATGATCTTATCTCTAACTATCTCTATTATAGTACTTAGTTGCTAATTTTTAGGATTTTGTTGAGATTTTATCTCTTAGTTTGTTGAGTTAGTTCTCTTGATGCAAAGATATAAAAGCATATGATTGCTTAAAAAAAATAATCATAGATTGTATTTCACACCTTGTGTGTTGAACTCTTCTCATGATTGGGATTTCCTACATCATTGGTATCAAAACAAATTTTTGATCCACCTTGGGTTTCGACATTCACTCTTTGTTTCTCATTCATATCCTATTTGTACTTGGGTTTATTCACAATTTGGTTGGAATAATTTGTTCAACTACTATTTTATATGATTGATTACTCAAACATGCAAGTGATATTACTCAACTGGATATCTTGCTTGTTGAAGGTCCACAAGTGGTTATGAGTTTAACCTATTTGGTGGATGAGCTAAGAATCGGGTTGTAGTTTCAGTCTCAACTACATAAATTAAGTACATGTAAATCACTCATACAAGTAAGGAAGTGGTATTGTTACAACTAAATTGTTTTCAAATGTTAGGTTCCTACAAAGAGTTGTAAGGATAGATTGTGATAATCAAAGTGCATTCTTTTTGGAAAACAATCCTACTTATCATTATAAGACAAAGCATATTGCAGTTTGGTACCATTTTACTAAGAAATGTTTGAAGACAAGAAGGTGTTGTTGGAAAAATTTGATACCTTGAAAAATGTTGCAGATTCATTAATGAAGTTTTAGAGTACTAAGAAGTTTCTTGGTGTAGGGAATTAATGGGATTGGCTACCCCAAGTATCTGATTTTTTTATTATGTAGTCCCATTGTAAAGTATTCAATGAGTGGGAGATTGATGGATGTGTTGTATTCTTTGAAAGTATAGACTATGTGGTTGGGGGTTTGGTGGTGAGAGCTCCTCAAAAACAATTTATTGTCTCCTTATTCTATGGGCGTTATTGCAGATGAATGTATGGGTTTCAATTTATTTTATACCCATTGCAATCTAATATCTCTTAGGATATTAGAGTTGACTAAGGTTTGGGAATGCCTATATATTGTATTTGTAAATTGATTTTGTTAATTCAATGAGATTGTTGTGCAACTATGATTTTGTTGGTTTTCCTAGTTAAGGGTTTCCAAGTGTAAATTTTTTGAACCTACACATAATAGATCTAGCTGGGAATTGGCATACACAGTTTTAGAGAAAATAGAAGAAAAAATAAGTAGGAGAGAAAGAAAGGAATAATTCTCATTAACCAAATGAATGAATGATAATTTACACATGATATACTTTGTATAACTCAACCAATGCGCACTGGAGGAGAAGCCAATGTGCCATAGTGGTGGTATAGAGTGATCTGGAAACACACCAATAGTTATAGGAGTAAACGACCACCTAGTCTAGTCTCTCTGGAAGTTAAGGGAGTGAACTACCACCGAGTTGAGTTAACTAGTCTATCAGTCTTCAGTTAACTGACTGAAATAGAGTGAAGTGAGGAGGAGATCAGGGAATCATGAGTAATGCACTAGTATGGTGATGATCCTAAGGACAATGTGCATTAGTTGGTGATGATCCCAATCTTGCATGGTGATAATACCAATGTGTCATCTAGACTCCACTCAACTGACCAAACTAAAGTGTGAACTGAAGAGAATATTCTCCCTAGAGGAATATTCTTCCTAAAATATAGAATATTGAATAATGACTAATGAACATAGGGAAAACCTTAGGAAAAAGAAATCTTAGGTGTGTGTGAAGTATCTCCAACACCCCCCCTAAAAATCACTATGGTGAAAATAAAGAATGGGTCTCGACAATGAGGCCATGTTAGGTACCCAAATACAAAAGATACACTGAAATAAATGAGGAAAGAGGGAAAAACTCATGGGAAAAAACCCCCTTCAAACTACAATGTATGTAAAAATAAGAACTAATAATTGTTAGGCAACTGTGCCCTGCACTCCAAGATGACTTCATAGAGAATGGAACTTCTCCTCACTCAAGGTCTTGGTAAAGATGTCTGCAGTCTATTTTGTTGAAGGAAAAAACTGCAGTTCGATGATCCCCTCGTGTACTAAGTCCCAGATGCAGTGCATGTGTATCTCGATGTGCTTCATCCATTTCCTATGAAATGGATCTCTGCATAACTTCAGAGTTCTCTGTGTTGGACAAATTTTCATTCATGTGTTGTCATTGATGTCAACAATATATCAGTCAGTAGAAGATGTCAAACAGTATGATCGAAAGACCAAATCTCAGAAGGAATAGCGCATTGCATAGAGAAGAAATTTGTGATTATTGTTGATCATGACAGGATCAAAAATGTTCCTATGATAAAATATCAGGAGGGTTAGAAAACACAGAGATCAAAATTCAGAAGGAAAAGTGTAAGCTCAGCAAACGTCCGATCAGAGTTAGAAGCCTCAGCAGCCATCCAATCAAGAGGTTGATTATGTTGATCATCTAATATAACGCGCATCGTTCATATGAGTGACTGTGGGCTTGAGGAACATTGAAAGATCGTGATCGTCGGATCTGCAAGCCATCAATGGTAGGAATGAATTGCGGGGAGAGAAACCAGAATTAAATCACTTGCTAGTAACAATCCCGCAATCCGTCTAGATCGTCAGATCACATAGCTTCAGCAATCTACGACTGTAGTTGATCCAACTAACGACTAGTTTAAGTCAGATTAAATCATGACCATCGGATGCACAAACACCAAATCTATGACAGGGATAGATTGCGGAGATCGAAAGGAAAATTAAATCACTCACAAGTTACAGTTCTGCAATCATCGTCGACCATTGATCTGCTTCGGTAATACCCGTTAGTCGTTGGATCAATGTTAAAGTGGAAGGACACGATAAAGCTACAAGAGCTTCATTCCAGAATAGATTGAACTATTGATCTAAAGAACCCGACCAATGAACAGAATTCACTTCAGGTATAAAGTAGCGAGGAGCTTAAGCCCCGTCAATTTGAGATTTGAAATACCTGGAGCCCAGAAATCCAAAGTAAATAAGGAACGTTGGATTTAGAGGAAATATGAGTACCATTGGATCAGGGTTGTTAGTCAGTAGACCACATCAACAACGACGTGGAAGACCATGTCAGTATACAACATCAGCAAGGACATGTGGCATAGTCAAAGAACGACAAGTGTCAAGCTAAATCGACATTTCTAGTACATGAAAATCATGAATCAGAGTGACACGTGGCAGCTACTCAGCTCATGACATGTTATCAAGTGACGTAAGCAAATTACGTCACTCTGGGAGTTTTTTCTTTGGGAGATATACCATCAGTACTTTCCTCAAGTACTGAAATCCTGAATGTTGGAGTCCCGAAGTGAACACGAGATGTCCGATATGGAAATCACTTCACGAGCGTCCTCAACCGTCGATATACTCAGTGGAAGGATAGTGTAAGTGGAAAAGTTAACCGACAGTAAGTGGTCTCCATCATTGATGACTCACACAGCATGTGATCACTCCGGAGGAAAATGGAGCAGCATTTATTCGAAACCTCTGAAGTCCTGAATGTCGAAATCCCAAAACGAACATAAGTCGTCCAATCTAAAAGATCGCTTCGGGATTATTCTCAATTGTTGATCATACTACAGCGAAATTTGAGGCCTAAGAATTCCGAAGCCCGGAGACATGAAAGGATCTCGACCGTTGATCAAAAGAGGGACATGCGTCAGTCATTTGTCAGCTCCATAAGAATAACGTACGGAGGAAAGAAGGAGTTTGAGATTTGATATCTCCGGAGTCCGGAGACCCGGAGTAAATGGTGGCCATCCATCTCAACGCTTGATTAAGTCATAACCATTGGATTTAGAAGTGAAAGGATGAGTGTAAGGTTTAAAGCCGACCATTGATTTGTCTCCACAAAAACGTTAACCGTCTGAATAGTTCAGTGATATCATATTTGGAAGTTTCAAAATGTTGGAAGTCACAAAGACCCAAAGGGCTAAGTGTCAAAATTTCGTCAACCATTCATCCCATCAGAAGATTGAATCATAACCATTGATTTAATAAAGTGTTCAAGCACTCGTTTGGCTTAGCATCTGGTTACCATCGATGGTCATATGATATAAGAGTTTTAAAAGGAAACTGTTATACATCCCTATATTTAGTAAGCCTGTGTTTCTTTAATGCTCAGTCATATGAAATGGATTAAAGGAAGCGCCTTCGTAGAATTTGGTCTCTGTGAAAATAACAGAGATTCAGGATCGAGTATAAATGATTAAATTGATCCACGACTGTGATCAATTTATGAAAAACATTCATGGTAAAATAAATAAACAGTAATTAAGACTAATTAAACGAAGAGGTGTGATGGTCGAAATGAAGGTACATAGTTGT
>SNQJ01S0011153.1:274433-316097 GCA_010110895.2 Picea sitchensis
TGTCAGATCTTAATTTGGAGCTCAGGAAGGGATCGAAAAGTTCCCTGCAAGTTTAAGTGTCATTTTTCCATTTGCAATTCAAAACCCTAAACGAACCTTTGTGAACAATGTCTGATATGGAAACAAAGATTTGATTTGATGTTTCCAACCCGGGAGTACAGCATCTGTTAGCTGTTGACTTTCCTCAGCGCGCCTCTTTGTAAGCCCCTGTTAGCTGCGGAAAGTATGCACTTTCCACAGCGCACCACTTTGTAGAAGACCCTCCTTAGCTGTTGAAAGCATGTATCTTTGACAGCACACCACTCGAGAACTGATTTTAAGAACCTTTTAAGATTTGACACTTTCAACAGCGCGCCAACTGATGAAACGATCTCCTTAGCTGTTGAAAGTGGGCACTTTCCACAGCGCACAATGAACCTTTGAAAACAAGTTAGCTGTGGAAAGTAAAAAAATGACAATTTTGAAAAAAGGAGACTTTACAATCCAAATTATTTTTAAGTCAAACCAAAATCTAAAATTTTGCAGCTAAAAGACTTAACAATGAGTTGAGGAAACTATCAATAGCCATGCTATCCGCCGTAAAACCCAACCAAAATGATGGTGCTATTTTGGGAGTTAACATTGTGTATATGTGACATTTTCTCTTTTTGTTTTAATATTATCTTGAAATTGTCTTTCTTGAATAGGTTTATCAAACTCCTCAATATTGGGTATTGGAAATACTAACAACAATTGAATCTCATGGTCAACTTTCATTTTAGGTGGCATCCCTTTGGGTTCTTGAAACACTTATTTGTATGTGTTGATCAATTTTTCTATATACTTTTTTTTGTCCTATTTTCACATCCTTCCAAGGATGTCCTCATCTCCATCTTTCCTTCTTCTTGTTGATTTTCTATCAAGAGAAACAACACAAACTCTTTGCTTGCACTGATCAACCTATGAGCCTAGTGTGCATTTTGTTAGCACTAAGAGTCACCCTCAGACTGCTAGAGGATAATACCAGTACCCATTAGATTTAAATGATTAAAACAGTTTATACTTGGTGGATCATCAAGAGAAAAGTAAAAGGGAGGGCATGAGACTACTTGCAAATACATTCGATTGGGCATGGAGTCATAACATTCTGCAGATCACAGGAAATCAAGATGCCTACCAGACAAAAGGATTTTGCAAAGATGGGTAGAAGAATAGAAGGTAAACAAAAAGAAGAATATCCACATAACAGATATCCTCTATGTAAGATAGATTAAAGAGTTCTTGAACAATAATCAATGATTAATAGAAAATTACCACAAATCCTTTGCAGCTCATGAATCCATTAACCAAAGGAAACTTTTGATCGTCAAAATCTGTAAATATTACTCAAGCAAGATGATAAGAAAGAATGGAAGCAAGATAAAAACAATTTGGTATCACAACTTTCATGAATCTCTAATGGCAGAAATTCCTACAACACATGCCCTCGGGCTTACAAATGAGCAACTCAACTGCTCCTCTAGCTCTCTCGTCTCTTGGATCATGAATCCAACCCTTTCCTTCTCAAAACGTCGTTCATATATAGTGAATTATCTCTATATACCATAAGGAGGTCGAAACCAAGGAGTTACATAGAATTCTCCTCCATTTAGGAGTCTTGTTACAAAATATTCCAACAAAAACCTAACAAATTCCTGTTTTTTGGGATCTTGCGTATTGTGATAAATGCCTTTTGAAACAAGTCATTCTTCTTGATATGGAGGTGGAACACATGTCCCTCATGTCCAAATAACTCATAGGATACCATTTGAACCTTCCCTGACAGTTGGCATCCCTCCCATAGCTTGAATTTGTTAGACTGTTAGAGTTCGCAGTGCCTGTGACAACATGTGTTGTGAACTTTCTTGTAGGTGATCTTTTTATCTTTTCTCCAAAACTATGAAGTGGGTTGGGCTGAATTTTTGTCAACAAGTCAAAAACACCATGTTTGTCCTCCACACCAAATTTTATAGGAACCCAGATGGGTATTCAAAATTTATAAGGAAAGCAATACTCTGTTGTGTGTTAATTTCTTACAAATTCTCATAAATTACTAGTTTGCAACGTCAGTGCTACGAACTTTCCTGTAGCGGCGTTTTTACTTTACCAAGGTTTTTATCATCTCAAAATTATATCAGGTGTCCAAATATGCTTCAAAGATTCATTATATTGATATATGACTTAGAGGAAAACACCATAACTGATACTCATGGATTACAACTCATATCCATCACCCAAAAATGTTGTGAAATGCATAAAAATAGGTTTCATTAACAACATTTGCAATTTTAAGCCTGCTTCAACAAATTATCAACCACACATTGTAAATTGAAAAGGGATAAGAATTCACTTGTTTAAGGTTGAATTTGAAAGGATTCAAAAGATGAAAGTTTCAGTAGTCCTAGAACAGAGGGTTCGCAGCACAATTTGCAGTGCTCTGTGAGCCAATTCGTAGCGCCTGTTCCAAACCAGATTCGCATACTTCAAGGAGGATGTTAGGATATCTAATGACATGATCCCTGAAAATTTGTTAAAAATAGGCTCTGAAGACAATAAAATCCATTGTCATGATCCAAAATGTAATGATGGAAATGAATGCATGGATTACTTGAGTACGCTATGAACTCTCCTAGTGAGTTGGAAGCGCATATATTCAAAATTGATTTGTCAGCTAAATGGATTAAACTTTAAAGGTGACAAAGGAGGATTTTGTGTACCACATGGAGGTGTGACATGTCAAGGTAAAACTGTAAAAATCAAAGGTGTGACTTATTTTGACCCCTACAATTCTATGTACTAACACATTTATCATTGAGAGTTTTGATTTTCCTTTATATGCATCTACAACAAAATATTTTCCATATATAGCCAAACAATAATGGTTTTTCCTTTTTTTAAACACAACATCTCTTACATATATATATGGGCTTCCCAATATGAATTTGGATACATCTAATGGAATCACATCTACCACATTCTCATCAATGAAGTTTGGATCAAATGCATGTACTTCCAATCCAATATTCTCAACTAATTAAGATGAAATCAAATTTGATTGAGATCTAAGGTTGAAAATGTAATCCACTTTTTTCTTCTCCAACTGGATCTTGATGTGAAATAGCTCAACGATCTGTCTTTCATCCCTTGGATTGAGACTACTCAAGGTCAATTTTCTTTGAATAGAGGTGTGTGTAATCTTACTTTCAATGTTGAAACTACTATCCAAGTTTTTCTCAACATATACAATAATAAAATGTTTATTATTATGGTGTTCTTTGTACCATTTAAAACATATTTATGGGTACAACTTCTAGTAATTTTATTCTATGTGACCATCAACATTGCAATTCTTATAGTGGTTATTGGGGGCTTTGCATTCATGTGAAACATGATTGTTTCTTGCATTTCATGTTCCCATTCTTCTTTTAAATTTTCTTGTGTACTTGTTTCTTTGTTTGCTTGAGTCCTACGTCATAGGATTTGTCAAATTTGAACCTTGAGGTTCGAAATTCATTGAACCTAAAAAAAAATTCAAGTTTGTTTAAGTTCGCTTAGGTTCATTTCTTTGACTCAACGCATTTGCTAGGTTTAGGTTTGCTCAAGTTTGACCGTTCACTTCTACGGTCGTCTATGTTCGTCAGTTATGTTATCCAAAAGAAAAAAACTTAATTTGGTCTACTTTTATTGGTCAATAATATGATTGGTTGATTGACCGAGAGAAGTTAGGGGATCAAGTAACTCAACCATCGATAGATGTTATTCATGCACTCATATTCGATCGATAAATAGATAGATGGGTTCATGAATTCGATCACTAAGGAAATGGCTTCTAAGTCGCCACAATCACTGGATTTCATTCATGACATTTGAAATTTGGTGTCGAAGTACCAGTGGTTAAATGAATCAAATTATGTGTCAAATTACTAGTGGTTGAATGCATCAAATTACCAATTGTCGAATGAATGAACTACTAATTACTAATAGATTAAATTTAATCCCCTACTACATTAATATATATATATATATATATAGCCGAAATTAATGGTGAACCTCATCGTAATCGTATTGGAAAAATAGAATTTAAATCAAACCTAACTATTGTGAAACCTGAACTCAAACCCGAACCATGTGACATAGATTGGGTCCACTAAATTGTCCCTTCATTTTATTCCTTTTACATATTGAGCGTGTACATCATATTCATTGATACAATTTTGTTTGAAAAGAATCACTTATGGTCCTATGACATAAATGTGTAGTTCTCCCAAATATTTAATTAAAACATCAGGTTTATAGAGAGATATACTTAATTGAATAGCCCATTTCTAGTACTCATTGGTGTACTCTTGGTCGATATGTCCTTATATCTACTGATATGAATTCCATTGTATCTTATGTACTTCCTCATATCCATATCCATATCCAATGGAATAGAACTATGACTTAATGAAATTCTTGAATGTTTCTCATTGGGTCAATGGTGGTTCTTGCTCAAGTCTTTGAGTGGTAACATAAATTTCCCACTAGGTTAATGCATGGCCTTCTAACTTCAATTGTGTGAAAGAGAATATTTTCTCTTCATCAATTTTATGCACATTGAAATAAACTTCTAGTTGTTGTAACTATTGATTTAATTAAGAGCAACGATTTCACTTGCATAGGACTTAATGGAAATCTTTGTTTCAACTCTTAATGGTGTTTGGAATTTTTCCAGTGTTCCCCTTTTCAAACTTTGGCATCTCCTCTTATTCAAACTCTTTTGTGTTTGAAATTCAAGCTTCACTCATGAGGTGGTTTAATATTCTTCTTTAATGTCATTACTATAGTGACAGTGATATTTTTCTTCTTAGACTCTTCCATGCTTATGGTCAGACGTGACATGTTTAGAGACATATGGATCATTTGAGTTTCAGATTTGTAAGTCTATGTTCCAACCTACTACCTTCTTAATTGTCTCACGTATCAAAATCTTGATATTTATTCTTTCTTCTTCATGCTTCAATATTAGGGTTCTTCATAATTAACACTCTACCTTCTTGCAGTCTTCTCAAATTTGTCAACATTCATTGTTGTGTTTACTTTAATACCAATACGATATGTAATGAATCAGTTTGTGTCCAACACGATTCATCAAGATGGATACTAAAAATACTTTTAAAGATTTATCTTGGTATTTCATGTTTAATTACTACAATGAAATTACTAATGATTGTGAAATCAATGCATAACAAACCTACTATAAGAAATTATCATTCACACATGGAAGGCATATAGATTTATCTTGGAGAAACTTAGTGTGGGAAAACTCCAACTCAAAATGGATTGCTTAACACTTCATTATTCGCAAGGAAAGTTACAAATTACAAATGGATCAATCTAAGATTCTTCTTTGGTGCCAAAATCAAAGTCTATAGTAGTAGAATACCTCCTCAATTCTACATTTACCATCCACTCAACTAGACTCGATTCTCTCTTTAGAAGCTATGTTTGGTCTCGGTCTCTTCAATTCTCTCCCTGTAATCTCTTATATGCAATGTTAGGCACTTGAATCTTTCTTTATTGACCAAAGGAACCACCATATCATCCTCTATTAGTTGATTTACATTCTCCCCTTCTTAATACCAAACACCCTAAAAATCGATTACAGGAGTTGGATCTTTAATTGTCATTACTTGAGTGGAGTCATCATGGCCATGTGGGTTTCCCACAATATTCCTATCATTTACATGACCTAGAGAACCCCTTGATCTTTCCAAAACTCCATGAGTTTCCTTTATGATGATAAGTTTTTCTTAATTTCCCCAAGTTGTAGTCTCAAAATCTTTTATGACACATGTCATAATCTAATAGGCACGGGGATTGTTGGATTACTGAGAGGGAGGGTGAATCAGTAATAGAGAAATTTAATCCTTTTTAACCATATAATCCAAGTGTTATAACAATGTATCATTATCATCCAATAACTGTAGAGTAAATAAGTAATGAACAAATGAACAATCATACACATACACAGTACACCAGTGTTTTACGTGGAAACCCAAAGTGGGATAAAAACATGGAATGATTTTTCTTATATGTCTTGAAGAATTACATTCATTTGAAGCACCAACTTCCTTTGTTTTCTAGCTGCAAGTGGAAGGAGGCTCCAACCCCCTAGTTTCTCAAGATACAACCTGAGGGAAGCTCCAACTCCCCAATTCTCTAGCTACAACCAGAAGGAGGCTACAACCCCCTATGTTCTCCAGCTACAACTAGAAGGTGGATAAAACCACTTGTCCTTGCCCTTTCCAACCACCCTAAAGTAGAAGTAGAATGATGGAACCACTGTGAGATTTACCGTTGTAAACCTATACCAATAAACCTGAACTATGCATCAACCATGCATCAACATGTACCTCAACTTGTAATCAACCTGTATCATAAACAAGTGCATCCAACCATGTACCAAGTATGTACCAATCATGTTTCAACTACTCATCAACTATGAATCATCAATATCTACCAACATCATCAACTATACACCTCATGTATGTGCCAACTCATCAAATGCTTATCTCAAACATGTACCCAACATGTACCTTAACCAAAATCCCTCATCAATTTCATCATCCAAATATTATTTGTAACTCTGTAATATACCTGGTGTATATGATCACATACCTGCAAACCTTCCTTAACTTTGACAACAAGAGACTAGCATCTTCATCAAACTTCCCACATGACTGGTTTTTGGATTAGTCAACAACCCTAACTTGAAATGATGATAACTTTGTACCTGTAATGAATGAAGATCTGAAACTCTAACTTGAAATGATGATAACTTTGTACCTGTAATGAATGAAGATCTAAAACCGATACAAAATGTTATTCAGTGTTTTTTATGCAATTCCTCCAGGTGTCACTACTTGGAACCTCTCAGAAAAGGAGTTATAGTAAAAATGGCATACCTTGTTGAATTATGGTTTATTATAGAGAGCAACCTTGTAGAGCGTGCCCCGCACAAAATATTTGTTGAATCAATCTAAAACTGTTACACAGAATACTAAATACTGTACTCTAACCATCACATTTTTTCTCACTGAATTTGGATATGTTATGAAGAAGTTATGACGTGTTTATCTGAAACACTTGTTTTTGACTAGTTTCAGGACTAGCCACAAACCCTATTTTCCACAGAGTGTAACTCCAAAAATACAACGACCCACAACATGAATTTTTTACCACAGATACTTGGATATTTTTTCTCAATGGAATAGAAATTTCAAGGTCTGACTCATTCTAGAAAAAACGTTATTGCGAAAATGGTGAGATGACCTGAAAAAAACATACCTTAGAAAGCATCATCAAAAGAATTTATCCTTCCTTGAATTCTGGCCTTCCTTTCTTCACTTTTCTCAGAAATTCAGCTTATATATCATTTTTTTACCTCATACACCTATAGGTATTCAATATTCTCAAGTGTGATTTAAATGAGAGAGCCCTACCTCTTATTTATACTCTCCAAATAGCTTCCTTAAAAACATCTTCTAGGTCACTTTGCCCACTTTCCTTATTTTAGGGTTAACCCACTTCTAATTTCTCCATTAAATTTATTATTTAAATAATTG
The DNA here is from genome assembly GCA_010110895.2 of Picea sitchensis. Classification (NCBI taxonomy): domain Eukaryota; kingdom Viridiplantae; phylum Streptophyta; class Pinopsida; order Pinales; family Pinaceae; genus Picea; species Picea sitchensis. Next base: position 282,059 of record SNQJ01S0011153.1, read on the forward strand.
ATTTTGTATTCACTTTGAATTATATTGCACTCATCACTTAAATTTATTATTTACCTTTAAAAACTCTTAAACCACTTTGACTACTTTGACCTTTTGGGGCTTCTAGATGACATATGAGGGTCCTACATTTTCATAAGTTCGTAACTCTCAAACTGTGAGGAGTTATGTGACGTTCCACATACCAAAAGAAATGGAATGACATGTAATATCCATATAGAATAATATTAACTGAAAATATATCAAAACTCATACCGCTATCCATCAAACAAACTTGGGTCCATTATCCAAACCTGGGTTCTCCAACTTCTCATGGCCATAACTCTCTAACCGTGAGGATTTTTGTGACATTCCACATACCACCGGAAATGAAATGACAAGAACTATCCATATAGGATATTTTCACTAAAAAATTCACTGGAGTTCATCTCATTATTCCACAAATAAGCATGGGTTCTCTAACCATACTTCTAGGATAACTCAATCCGCAAAGCATCTTCCCGTGAGGGCTTTCACCATAAGGGGACGACTTTGGAGTTCATCCATTTATACTTATTATCAACCATGATAAGACAATAGTGATTCATCTTTACATCAAACAATATTGGGTCCATTACACAACCTTTGTGCTACGGGGCTTTCTTCAGGGGTTGACATCAATGACAACCAACCTTAATCAACAGGGATTTCTATCCTTAGGAAATATATTTTCTTTGAAGCAAAAGGGTGGAGGCAAAAGAGATTAAACCTCTTCCTTTGAAGTCCCCAAGATTCATATTCATCCTTCTACATGGTACTCATTATCCCCTCTCACCTAAGGGTAACTATAGAATATCATTTTCATGATCCACATTGCAAATAGTCATCCCATAGATGATGACCATCATTCTACATAGACAATAGCCCCTAAGATGCCTCTTCCTCATCATTGATCAACTCATTCACTCAATAATGATGGTAGTATAACACACATGAGATGAATTAGGCATTTTTTCATACCAATTGTTACATTTAATGCATTGGTAATTTAGGTAAGGGTCGTGGGTTAATGTCAGATAATGAATCATGATGCTTGGATGTTAAGAACCAAAAATCAATATAGCATAGAAAAACCTCAGGAAAAGTACTCAACGCCTTGAAAAAGAGATAATTTCAGATAATAAGCCTCTTCGAGGGGGAAACCTCCTTTTACCCCACTTAAATGTTCAAGTACAAGATGCTAGGGGAAACCTTTACCCCACTCTAAATGTTCAAGTACAAGATGATTCAAATGAAATGTCTCCTGGTATATATAGAGACTAGGAGGAAGTAATTACAACTAATGGCTTAAAGTACGACATAAATAAAATAACATTACTAATCTAATATGCCCCAATTAAGGGTAATAAATAACATTACTAATCTACATGTCCTGCAATTAAGGGGTAGTAATGAGCCAATATTAGGCTTAACATGCCCCTCCCCTTGAGACAAGTGTTGTCCAAGACGCTTGAGTAACTCACTGATGCTTCTGTATAAAAGACCTATCTTCCCAAGTGGAATCTTCAGTTGGTAGTTTCCTCCATTTAACAATATATTTTGAAATGGATCTATTCCTCACCCTAAATTTTTTTTGTGTCAGTGATGGTTTCGGGGTCTAATATGATTTTTCCTTCCTCGCTGTTCTGCAAATATAGTTCGAATCGGATCTTGTCAGCCCAAAACTTTCTCTTTAAGCATGAAATATGGAAAACCTGGTGTACTCGTGAAGATGCGTGTAGCTCCACTTGTATGCCATAGTACCACTCTTAAACACCCATAAGGGCCATAGTATTTTGGTAATAATTTATTATCCTTCAATTTTGTTTGAGGGATTCGCTTGTATGGTTGTGGTCTTAAAAATAACCAATCCCCCACTTCAAAAACTTCTTTCACTAATGATGCTGGATATTATGCTTGTTGTTTCATGACTGCGCTGCTATCGCTGTCCTTTAAGATTTGGATAATTAATGCTGACTCTCAATGTGATCTCTCTAACGCTTGAACCTTAGATTTTTTTAGAGAAGAAGTGATGGAAGGAGGTGGTATCCATAAAGTGTTGATAAATGGTGTCATTTTTGTTGTAGTGAAAGGAAGTGTTATACCACCATTCCGCCAAGGGTGTTCCATTTGAACCATTGTGTTTGTTTATCGACAAACCAACTATAGCCTTCCAAACATTTTGTTCACTATCTCACTTTTCCATCAGATTGAGGATGATAGGATGAGATATGAGCCAATTTATACCCAAATAAGAAAATAATTGATTCCAAAAATGTCCGAATATGGGATCTTTGTCACTTACAATAATATTTTCACTGCCATGTAGATTTTGAACTAACTCCATGAATGAGGTGGAAATTATAATGGTTTTGAAGGGAGGAGAGAGTGCAAAAAATTGTGCATACTTGGTAAGTATATCAACAATCACCATGGGATACATCCTCTTCCTTCAGACTTTGGTAACCCCGTGATGAAATCCATGGAAACCTCCTCCCAACGTACTGACTTGGGATGTAATGGTTGTAAAAGACCTAGGGTCTTAATTACTCTAATCTTTATTTTGTTGGAAAACCACACATTCGCCACAAACCTTTGAACATTAGTTTTAGGTCATCCCAAAAAAAATCCTCTTGACTCTATGGTGGTTTTCAAAATCTTGAGTGCCCTCCCACCGGAGAGGTGTGCAATCAATAGTACCTTTATTGAGTCAGAGTTCTTACATAAATATATAAGCGCATCTTTGATACCATAGTGAATCATTTTTCCATGTAAATGCATCCAATGTAATCGAACTGGCCTAACCTTTGAATGAGAGTCCATTACTTCTTTCTTCATTTTTCCATTCTGCTCTTCATCCTTTTCTCGAGAGTGCAGACCGCCACAACATTTTCTTCCATTCCTTTTATAGATCTATTTCAAAATCATAGCCCACATCTTGGTTACCCATTTGTGTTGTTGTTCTTTTCCAAGATAAATTTTGTTCCAAGAAGTATTTAAGACTATCATGATCCGCTTTTGACCTTGAAGTGCCCACTATTAGGTATAGATGCCATTTTTCAATGTAATGTAGTATTGCCATCATTTCCTTCTCATAATGGGGTTTGTAAAGTCCTTTCCTTTGAGTGGTTGACTTTGAAAAGACAGGGGCCTCCTTCTTGCATTGGGATAGCACTAATTCCATTTCCAGAGGCAACTAAAACTTTTAAACAACTTAAATAGGTTATGTGCAAATCTCTTGTCTTGAACACACCAGACTTCACAAAAACCTCTTTAAGTTGTTCAAAAGATTTAGTTTCTAGAGTCCATGAAATGCATCCTTAGTTAGTGCCATTAAAGCTACAGTTATTCTTCCATAGTTACGAACAAATCCATGGTAGTAACCTGTCAAAGACAAAAAATCCTCTAAGATTTTAATGTTTTGGGACCCACTGCCCATCATAGTCTTAATCTCTTTGTTAGGGTTTACTTTGACACCTTCATGAGATGTACAATATGACCCAAATACTTACCTCCTTTACTCCAGAAACATTTGGATGGTTTTGGCATATAGTTGTTGCTCCTCCTTTAGTAGTTGTAGCACCTTGTCAACATGTTGCACATGATCCTCCCAAGATTTTGCATATAGATTAGTATATCATCAAAAATACTAACACAATTTCAAAGGAAGGCTTGAAATGGAATTCATCAGCCCTGGAATGTGGAAGGTGCATTTAGGCTGCAGCATGACCAAAAATTCATAATGGCTCTCATGCGAGTTCGAATGTTGTTTTTGGGATATCTTCTTCCTCATTCTGATTCCATGATACCTGAACTGAGATCCAATTTTGTGAAATAGATTGCTCCATGTAGTTCATCTAACAATTCATCAATCATGGAATGGGAAACTTATCTTTAACAGTTGATCTTGTTGAGCTCTCTATAATCCGGACACATATGCCATGAGCTATCTCTTCTTGAATACCATTACCACTGTACAGAGTAAGAACTTCATTAGGTCTAATAATGCCAGCCTCTAACATTTCTTCAACCATGCTTCAATTTCACCAAGTACAAGGGTATCCTATGGCCCGATGTTAGGAGGAACACCCCAAGAATTAGGTGAATTTCATGATCAAGGATTTCGAAAGGGGTGGGAGACCTTGAATATCATCTCTTCAAATACTTTGAATGTGTTTATCAATGATCCCTTGGAGATCTTGAGGAATAGATAGCTCAGATGTTTGAACATCTAGAGCATAGTTGTGCAATAATGCCTCGATGCCCCTTTTCACACAATTTTTCATGTCATAGAGCTTATCACCTTATCGGCTTCCCTCGCGGATACCTCCTCAACTCAATTTCTTTCCAATAAAAATTTCATGAAAATTTTTGAAAATTAAGCCATTGTTCCTAATGATTGTAACCATTGGATTCCTAGTACAACATCTACACCCACCCATGGGTATAGAAATCATTGGACTATTCATTTCATCTTCCCCATAGTAAGATTGATTTTATTGCATTTTCCTAAGCAATTACTGATAGTTCCTCCATCCTTAATCATTACTTGAAACTCTGGTACCGGATATACAAAGCAATTGATCTCTTTGGCTAATTTATAGTGAAATGAAATTATGAGTACTCATAATCAATTAGACTATTACCTTTCTTTTGATGGTATCCCATCCTGAGGGTTTGAGGAGTTAATCTCCAAACAATGAATTACACTCCATATCATGGGAGTCAATTATTTAGACAAAATTGCTTCTATGTTTCATCTTGAGATGGTTCTTTGTTCTCTTCTTCTTCCTTCACAATCCATAGAATAATTTATTCTCACCCACACTTATGTCCCTTTACCCACTTTGTTGTCACAATTAAAGCATAAACTCTTTTCTTTTCTTTCCCTCCAATTGTTGAGGTGTCAATCTTGGTAGGTTGAGGTGTTTTAGGAGAAGGAGCATTGTTCTCTATAGATGTTAGATAGGTCCTTCTAGTAGCCATATAGCCATGTTTTTACTTTCAACATTTCTTGCCCTTTTAAATGCATTCTCCAATGATTTGGTTCTAGCAGAACTTCATGTTGACTGTTATCCTTTAAAATTCCTATAAATACATCAATTGCTGCCTATCCTGAATATCTGCTACCTTAGTACCAATCTTTGGAAGTTCTCAATGTTCTTGTTAACTGAACCCTGGCTGAGATTTATCAATTGGCTAAAGAAGGTATTTCTCCTTGTATCCCTCGCTAGTGTGCTATTTCTTCCAGAAAATTGTCCAAGTGACAAGGATTTCATGAACAAAGCTTCATCGATACCAAAACAAATTGATTAGGTTATGTAAATATAAAGAAGGAATTCTCAGTATGTGGCACATTATGTAGATCAAAGAATTGCCCATCCTAAGTATCCATGTGATTGGGTCCTGCCATCAAACTTCTTCATGTCAATCTTAGAACGCGGTTGGTATTCAAACCAAAGTTGGATTTTTCTCTCTCTGCATTCCTGACCACCTTCCTTTGTGTCCACATCATGACTCTCATGGGATGCATTTTCAATTTCAGGTGTCTTCTCTCTCTATGTGAAATTTTTCAATACTTCCATGATCTCCCTCTTTTAAACCATCTATCTTAGTATCCAAGTACTCTCCATTGAATCCATCTTAGTATCCAACTTTAGCTCCATTGAATCCATCTTAGTATCCAACTCATCCCATTGAATCCATCTTAGCTTATAGTTCATTTATTTCCCTACACACTTATTCACCCCTTACCAAGAGTCCAATTAGGATTTTCCTGAGGCTTATTTGGTAGACTCTTGGGTGGTATACACAAGTATCACTTCTTTGAACCTTGATTGAGGCAGTGGTCTCGCTTAGACAATACTTCTTCTATTATATCTCAACATTTGTCCCTTCTGGGTAAGGAAAATTTCTCTTATGTATTTCTCCTCATATTTTCTCTCTTCACCAATGTGTCTGATCAAAATTGATGTGTCAAGTGGAATTTACAATAACTTACCCACAACTTGGTCATTCCTCTTCCAGGATTCACTTGTATAGTGTGCCCCACAAAAATAATTAATTGATATAAAATTATGAAATCTCAAATACCTCACATAATCGCCCACGATCCAATGAAACCCCATGCAATTTTGGATACTCTAGGAAGAAGTTATGATTATTTTACCTCATTGAATACCTCGAGACTAGCCAATAAGACTAGTCAGATAATTCCCATTCATAATGTGGTGTATATACAATTTTAAGATTACCCAGAAGTTGAAATTTTACCAAAGATATATACATTACTAATTTCTGTAATGGCCTAGAGGCTAGGTTCAAAACATTAATGAAAATTGTTTATAAAGCAAATTCCAAATGAGTCATTGATGATTCCATAACCCTATCTGTACAGGTTGTATCTCTGAAACTATAAGGCCTCAGGAGCTGAATTTTGAACCCAACGTACCTCGATCCATATAATAAATATCCTCCAAGCCTCTCCTTATGAAACATTGTAGAAAAAAGTTATAGAAAAAAATTCCACGGTGTCTCAGATGTAGCAATAAAACCCCAAGACCTCGAGCTCCCATACCATATGTTAAGAACCAAACATCAATATAGCATAGAAAACCTCAGAAAGAGTACTCAAATTTTCCTGAAAAAAAGAGAGCATCTCAGATAATAAGCCCTTCGAGGGGGAAACCTCCTTTCTACCCCAATTTAAATGTTCAAGTACAAGATGATTCAAAATGAAATGTCTCCTCTGCATATATAGGAGACTAGGGAGGTATAATTACAACTAATGGCTTAAAGCTGACATAAATAAAATAACATTACTAATCTAATATGCCCCAATTAAGGGGTAATAAATAACATTACTAATCTAATATGCCCCAATTAAGGGGTAATGAGCCAATATTAGGGCTTAACATTGGAAGTTGTGTTTTTTCCTTGTTTCACCTTGGTGGCCATAATATGTGTCCTAGTGAAGTGTTTTCACTCTTGGGGAAAAGGGGTACTATTGGGAGGCCTTGATAGGGGTAATGTACTAGCTCGTTTTCCATACTTAACATTTTCCACCTATATTCCTCATGTTTTCCTTTATTTTTGGAATGGTTGTTACATGTATCCCAAAAAGTTCTATACTTCATTCTCCTATGAGAATAAGGGGCTTGAATGCATGAGGTTGATGTAGTTGGTAAAAATAATGGAAAGAGCATGTTATAAATTCAAAATGAAACAGAAATAAAGGGATATGAATGATGAATCAAAAATCCAAGATAGATTGAGCTCTACCCCCATTCTATGAGGCCATCACACCAATTCCTAATGCGCTAAATGCATATAAAAAGAAAAGGACTTAATTGAATATCGATGAATAAATGCATAAACTTGAAAAGGTTATTGAAAATGAATTAACTAATATTAAACTAAAGATAGGGGTGGAAACAAACAGTGTCGAGGAAAGGATAACTCAATGCACCAAGTGTTCCCTCTACAAAGGTGTTCATGGAGATAGACATCACATGTGGCCTTGTATGTCAATGACACCATGACCATGAATTAAACCCCAAGTCATACCACTCACTCACACTTACACTTTGATGGGTTTATTGGGAAATGCTCCTCTACTTATGTCCTGGCACACCTAATATATTTCTATGATGGTCCTCCCATACTTTAACTTGGTAAATTTCATAAATTCATAATCTGGTGTGAAGTTTGAAGAAGATACCTAATGTGAATTACTTACCTAGATTTTGCATTAAATTGTGACTTGATTTTTATAATTATAATGACTCTTGAATCCATGATGTCTGGTCTCACTTGACTGTCTAAGCCCTTACTTGATGATGATTCACTCCTTGAGATGGTTCTTTAGAGGACGATCATGATAATTCTCCCACACTTCATGATGACTTTGCACTATGTATAGAGGTCATTGCACCCTTTATGATGAGCGTTGAGGCATGGTTTGATGACATGGCATATGTTGATGATAGTACACATCTTGGGAGAGGTCTTCGATCCTTTTCCATTGATGATGTCACACCCTAGATTGAGGATGTTTCCTATTTGGAGATGACATGATACTTGAGGATGAATATGTGACATTTGACCTAGCATTTGGATGATGAATTGGCACCTTGTAGATGAGCATATGTGACTTCCTTGATGAGGAGGCATGACATTTGATGTTTATTTGCACCTTTTGAGGAGAGAAATGACCTTTGTATCTGTTGTATCCCATCGGAGGATGACGTCACCTTCTCTAAGACCTCTATACTCACACATGTGGATTTTTAGGAGGATGTTGTCATGTTTTAGCATTGTATCCTTATCTTAGAGGAATTGTTTAGGGGTCGGACTAAGATATATCAACCTTGTATCATGGTTTTTTATGTTATAGGGGATTCTTAGAGAGGTAGAGAACTTGGTTTCCTCTTATATATAGAGGGAGTGCTACCTCATTGTAAATCATATAGACTTATGGATATTACTACTACTTGTCTCTTCTATATTTCTCTTACACTATGGATGACTTATGTTCCTTCTTTGAGATATGATCTTTGGATGATTTTCAAGCTTTGATGGGTAATTTTCATGGTTAGGGTTTCATGGATGATCATTTATTTACCTAGTAAGTTCTCTTTCTAAATATTTATTGGCTTATTTATTGAATGTATTAAGTGTTAATGAGTTTATCAAAGTGGTGATAGTGCATGTTACCTTGTATTTCTCTTGAATAAATCTTATTTTGAAACCCTAGGAAGGTTTGTAGTGGACTATATTCCCTTGTTATCATTGTTTAAATCTTTTTTAAGGACATAGGGAAATTTTCTAGGGTTTGTAGTGGACTACCCTAGTTTTTTTCCTATAGGATAGATTTCTAGGGTTTTTAGTGGACTACTCTAGCCTTCATTCTATTGGCTAATCCTTAAGGTTTGTAGTGGACTATTTTAGGGTTTACCCATATCTTTCCTTTATCTCCCAAGAAATTTCATATCTAGACCCCATAGTCCCAAGAGGAGTAAAACGACACTAGTCTTTCTCATTTCTACCAAGTTGTAAACCCTAAATAACCTCTTCCTTGTTGTCTTAGGGTTATATTAGGGTTTGCTTCAAATTTTCCTCAATTGTCAGTCGTAAATGTGCTTGGCGTATAGGGTTTTATTGGAATATTTTAACTTGAGATACATCTTGACATCATTTATTACATTGCTATTGTAATTTTATGCCCTTCAAGACTTTGCGTCTTGGATATTTTAGGGTTGGCGTGTGCCATATTTCATTGGAGTGAGTATTCGTTATCTAAATCCTAGTTTAACTTGCATTTTCATCTCTATTTTATTGCATGCTTAACCTCTTTCAATGGTTGATTTATTTTTTTTGTTATACTTGGAATATTGTTGAAGTAATCATATTTAATACAAGTTTTATAACAACCATATATTTTCTCTTGGTAAATAGTGTTTGGGGTATCTCTTTGACTTATTTTGACTTTCCTAATATCACTAATTGTCCAAAATACTTCACATATATAAATTTGGAAATCACTTCATCAAACCACCTTTTACTTACCTTGATTACCTCGACCTAGTGGTGGTATTTTTTAGTAACCAATAAAGGAGGCCGTAGACTTGATCCCTTCTTGAGATAGGATTCCTCGAGATTGCTAGGGAAGCCTCCCTTGTGTTGGATTCACCCTTCACTAAAATCAGGGATGTGATTTTCTAAGGTGATAGTGGCAACACTTCCAATGTTGCACTTATCTTACCCCTTGTGAAAGGATTTTCACAACGGTGTTATATTTTGTTATAACATTTTGGCGCTATTTTTGGAGAGAATTATGTTATTATCTTTGGAAACCCGAAGTCTATGCTTCAACCAAATGTTGGTGGGCTTACACCAAAACCTTATTTAGATTTCCTAGCTGGAAACTCCACGTCAAGAGAACCCAAAGGTTATGGATACCAACCAAAAACCTATTCTAAAATAAAAGGCTAATAAAAGAAAACCTCCTCATAACTGTCTATTAATAGAATATTTATTCAATCAAAGTCCTCCTTCATCCTCAATGTATTTACAACCATGGGTTTGCAATGTATTCAAGCCTTTATATATGAGTGTAATTCAAGGTTATCCTCATGATCTACCTAAGAATGTTGATAAGTGGTTTCCTATGCTTTCTAGTAATAATGATGCCTCCATTGAACACCATATATATGTATTCTATAATGCTCTAGAACTCTATGCTACCAAGTATAAACATGAAGAAGTAATCATGAAGTTATTTTCTTCATCATTGATAGAGAATGTTAGGTTTTGGTATAACAACATCCATGATAAAAGTATTAAAACTTGGAAATCCCTTCATAAAGCCTTCATAAAATGATTGGAAATCAAGAAATATAGTAGATTTCTTTTGATCCAATTTAGTCAAATCAAGAGAAAAGAAACATAATCTATTGAGGAATTTAATATGATATTTGAGACTTTGATAAAAGAGTTTCCTAAGGACCTTAGACCAAAGGGTGGAGTCATTATCCTATGGTATATTCACACCATTGAGGGAATATTTGGTATTGTTATAAGAAACAAATTCCTAGGTACCTTGGTGAAAGCTCAATAATGGGCATCTAAAATTGAAACCAACTTGATAGTATCCAAGATAAATGCACCTATTACCAAGATTAATACCTTCCCTAAAGAAACAAGTGATGGAAACACAACACTATTAGATCAAAATCTTGACCAAACAACCATCCAAAAAAGACAAACCCAAGGGGTCCTTTTGAACAAGGTTGATATGTTGGAAAAGTCTCAAATACATAACTTTCCTTATAATCAAGAATGGAGTACATCGGAAAACCCTAATTCTTTAGGTCGCATGAACTTGGATAAAGAAGTGTATCCCAGACACATTATACCTTCACAAAAAATTCTCACTATTACCAAGGAACAATGGGAGCTTCACAATGCCAAGGCTACTAGGGTGGCCAAATTAGAAACGTTGAATGGAATGGATGAGTAATCTAGGGATAAGCTTAGGAATAAAGGTTGGTTGCAATATGATAAGAAGGATTCTCAACCCAGACCATCCAACATAAGTTCTAACCTTACTTCTTCTCCAACAGTACACAAAGATGATGAAAACATAGACTTAGATATTGACTTTACCAAAATCAATATTCTTATTCCTCTTGTTGAACTCACAAATATTCCTTCAAAAAAGGATAAATTTAAGGAGTTATTTGTGTTGGAGAAATTTCTATTTTCGACACACTAGTTCAATGGGAGTTAACTGACTAGTTTTATTTAGACTTTTTATTTTTACCATCACTATTATGCATGCATGCATTCCTAAGGAAAGTTAACTGCTTGATTGATTTTCTTAATTATGGAATTTTTTGCCCTATATATGAGTGTATTCCACTCATTCATTGTATCATATTGATCGTGATCTATGTATCAATGATCAGCTCATTGGAGTAGTGTGAATATATTTTCTCATTCTTCCATATTGAATCTCTCTTCCTTTCTTGATGAGATTTGTTTGTACCTTATTTAGCTATATCTCCTGTGCAGGTTTCCATGAAACACTGACATGGTATCAGAGCTATGCTGCTTGGAGCAAGCCAGACAAGCCAAAGAATAAGGAAAATCGGGGTTTCGGCAAGCTAAATCCGTGGTCGTAAAGTTCAGCAGTTATTCCTCCCAAACTATTATGTTTTTGAGGAAACGGTTTGCATTAAAAGTAAATCGGCCCATTTTGGAAGTGGGTTTTCAACCTTTTGGCGAGATTCTTTACCGTTGGCTCAGAAAGTGAGCCGCAAGATAGCCTCCTGAAACTGATACGAATCTATGGCCGTACCTTTCCACATTCATTGCTCCCAAAATATTACATTTTGGAGGAAACTGCCCACGAAGAAGGTAAATCGGTCCATTTTGGAATTGGTTTTTCAACCGTTTGGCGAGATTCCTCATCGTTTGCTCAAAAAGTAAGTCGCAAGATCATCTCCTGAAACTGATATGAATTCTTAATTTCTTAATTTTTCACTTGCAAATTGAGAGTAAATTTTTAGGGGTTCTTGGAATCAGTGGAAGAGATGGATATGGAAACTATTATACAATCAAAATTGGTGGTAATCCTCACACCATAAAATTATTTTGATTGGAAGACCAAGGCAGAATTCTAACTCAAAAGGAAAGGATTGTATAATTTGACGATGGCGACAGAAACAGAACCTACATCGGCGATTGAGAAGATGAGATGGGTGAACCGTAAGGATGAGGCCACAGGACTACTTATTGAATTAATCTCCATTGATTTATGGTTTCATGTTGCTACATGCAAGACTCCAAATGAGATCTTGACCGCCTTGGAAGGAGTCTTTGGAAAGCAGGATGAGATGTGAGGTCATATGCTTTAGGTAGAGTTGAATACCTTAGACCCTAAAAGTTTTGATAATATACAAGATTTTTTACTAAATTTAAATCTTTGTTATTGAGCTTGGGTGAATGTGGTATTGATAATTCTACACAAGAGAAACAACTTATTCTAACAATCTTGGCCAAGCTAGGACCAGAATACACTGTATATATCTCTAATTTCCATTCTGGCAGATGTCTTTTTGGAAAAAATTGGAAAATGCCTACGTTGTCTCAGTTCATTGGGTCTCTGACACAAGAGCAGACAAAACTCATACATATGGGCCTCATGAAAGATCCCAAAGCACATGCACTCACCATGCAGGATGGAAAAGGGTCATTCAAACAGAATAGGAAGGAGGGATATTCCAAATCCTTTAATGATTCTTTAGGTTCCAAAGACTCTTCAGATTACAAGAAGAAGAAGAGGGGAGAGCAGTGCACTTACTACAATAAACCGAATCATGAAGAATCCACATGCATGAAGAAACAGATCAATCTTATGGAACATGCACTTCAACAGAACAACCTTGGAAACTTCATTCTAGAAGGAGTCAAGAAGCAAAAGGAAGAAGATCTTGCTCCTAAGAAAGGTAATCATCATGCTCTTGTTGCAATTAATTCCTCATATGATTCATGGATTATATATTCTAGTGCAACCCATCATATGGCAGTGAAAGAGGAATTTTTCTCTTCCTTGAATCCATGCTCAAGACCCCCTATTCTCATGGGGGATGATACTCCAGTAGCAGTAGCAGGAGAAGGGAGAGTGGAACTCCACAATGGCAGTTTTGAGAATGTTTTACATGCTCCAAATATTTCTATGAATCTTCTCTCAGTTTATCAGATCACTCAGAAAGGAAAAAATATTGAATTTACATTAGATTCAGTTTCAGTAATTGACATGCATGAAAATTACATTATTGCAATTGGTGAGGTGGATCACAAGTCAAGGTTGTATAAATTCGCTAAGTTTTCTGACAATGACTCCTCTATTCTACTTACATGTAAGGAGAGTACTTTGCATGCACCTCCACTGAAACATGCATATAATCTTGTTCTTCCATAAGTTTTAGACATCAGAGATGATTCCATACACTCTGATTGTGTACATGGAAATAAGAATGTAGTACATCCAGATAAGAAGCCAACGTCGAAGCTTCAACAGATGCCCAAGAAGGCACATACCACACTTTAGGTAGCAGGCAACCTTGCAGGGAATCCATTGGATTCGAGGAGGACTTGATCTCAACATGAGGAGCCTTCTCATGTATTTTCAGCTTCAGAATCTATGATGTCCATGCATTGCTATATGGTTCAATATATTGATCCACATAACTACAATAGGGTTGTGGGAAATCCATTATGGCAAGCAGCCATGCAGAAGGAGTATGACTCGCTCCTCCAAAACCAGATTTGGAATCTAGTTCCACATCCACTAGAAAGGAATATTTTCAGGTGCAGATGGGTCCATGGGATTAAGAAGTACAGGGCTCGACAGGTTGCCAAAGGACTTCATCAGATCCATAAAGATTTATACATATTCACGGAGACTTTCAATGAGCAGAAGTTTTGGATTTTGCAGGATCGTCTTGCAATGAAGAACACAGTTGCCTAGCAACTGTCGTTTTCTTCTTTTGATACATTATCTTTTGAGGGGGGGTTTTGTTCCCATGTGGTTTTCCCTCTTTCCTCACATTTATTCAGTGTTCATCAGTTGCAGTGTACATGAGTTCCTAAAATGGCCTAGTGGTCGGGACTCATTTTTTACTCCATAGTGATGTTCAGGGGGGGTGTTGGAGAAATTTATATTTTCGACACACTAGTTCAGTGGCAGTTAACTGACTAGTTCTATTTAGACTTTCTATTTTTACCATCACTATTATGCATGCATGCATTCCTAAGGAAAGCTAACTGCTTGATTGATTTTCTTAATTATGGAATGTTTTTCCCTATATATGAGTCTATTCCACTCATTCATTGTATCATATTGATCATGATCTATGTATCAATCATCATCTCATTGGAGTAGTGTGAATATATTTTCTCATTCTTCCATATTGAATATCTCTTCTTTTCTTGATAAGCTTTGTTTGTACTTGCTTTAGCTAGATCTCATGTGCAGGTTTCCATGAAACACTGACAATTTGATCTTCAATATGAGCATGAGGACCTCCTATAATCCTTCAATCCATGAACCATGAAAATAATAATGGAGGGAATGCACCTTTTCTCATTACCTTAGTGATAAACAATCTCCTTCTTCACAATTGTATGCTTGATTATGGGGATTCTACTAATGTTATGGCTTTGAAAGTTATGAATCAGCTTGGTCTAAATATCACAAGACCTTATAGAAATGTGTGTGGGATTGAGTCGAGATATATTCATGTTTTTGGTCTCATTAAATATATTAAGGTTAGCCTCACTACTTACATATATATATCTGATCCAGGTGGATATTGGTGGCCACCCACCTATTCCAGTTGGCTCCTCTTGACAGTTTTTAGTTCAGCACGTTCTTATGTAATTCTTTGTAATTGTGGGTTCTACACTTCTACAGTTTTTTGAATCCCTACACATATTCCAGGTGGATATTGATGGCCTCCCACCTAATCCAACTAGCTTATTTTGTATGTTTTCATGTCAGCGCATCTTTTTGTACTTCAAGGGACGTTTTGGGGCCCTAAACAATGTTTTTTTGGCTCGCCATAGTCAAACTATAGATGGTTTCAAATTTTGACAACATAATGTGAATTTCTCGAAAATACCTTTCCAACGGGCTATCACACACCTAAAACGAAGGTCGTATGCAAAAGTTACGACCCCGGGAAGTTGAGGTACCAACTTACCCATAGAGGCCCACATAAATTTTGGTGTTGCATATCCTAAGGTTAGGTTGTTGGATGTCTAGGGTTTTGGAATTCATGAGTAATGTTAAAAATGCCTCTGGAGCATCATTGTAAGGATTCTTATCAGATAGATGCACGTAACAGCCACATCTCTTCTTAGAAATAGCTACCACCATTCGAGCAAGTGTTTCAATTCTGTAGTTTTACAGTTTCAGCCTATTTCATTTATTCAATAGAAGATATTGTTCATTGGATATTTTTGTTTTTCTTCATATCTATGTGGTTATTGTGTTTATTATGTTAATCAGTTCGTTCCGCTCCTAAATCTGGATCAGTGGTATCAGAGTGGTCTGCTCTTCATTTATTTTTCTTCATGCATGTCCTCGACAATATCTAGGTACAAGAAGTTGGGACTCAAACCAATCAAGTCGTTGCAAGATCAGTCATGTTGAGCCTGACAACAACCCATGGTGGATGAAAAGAAAGATAATGGAGTAGGATATCCTTTTAATATGTTGCTCAAGGAAACCCTTGCACAACAAAGGAACAAAATGATGGAAAAATTTGTGTAGATCCTTCGGCGGCTTCCCACAGGAGAAACATCATCATCAAGCATCCATGCAACCCCCTTCAAGGTACAGGTAAATTTTGATATTTCATTATTTGAAGGATTGATAGATGCGGATGTTGTAGATAAATGGTTGAATATGCTTGAAGGGTATTTTTCGGTCCACAATTTTTCTGATAGGGAAAATATTACTTTTTCACTCCTCAAGGTCATCCCCCATGTTAAGGACTAGTGGTATACTTACTCTGAGAAAAGGGCCATAGAGGAATATTCAATATTTGTCATTTCCCCTACATGGGATTCCTTCCGGGATTCCATTAAAGAACAATACTACCATGTTGGAAGCTACAAGGACCAGTACACCAAATGGACCACCCTGCGTCAAGAAAGGGACCAAACAGTACTAGGTTTCACCAATATTTTCCATATCATGTGCACCAAATTGGGTATCAAAGACTCTGAGTTAAATATGGTGGTAAAATACCACAGTTGTTTGCATAGATACATTCAAACAAAAATGGAGTTTCTGGACATCGCCTCATTTGGTACAACTTATAGATATGTTATAAAGAACGAGAAAAACTTTAAGCAGAAGAGGTGAGAGTTTGGATTTGCAAACTCCTCACAGCCGAAGTAGGGAAAAGGTGACCCCAAACCTCATAGTAAGGGATAAAGAAAATATGGACACTCTCAAGACAACCAGTCCAAGCCACAACACAACAAGGGCAATGAGAAGATGAAGAAGGACATGGGAAAATGGTGTGAATACCATAAAATCCCTTGGCACAAAACTAAAGAATGTTTCTCCAAGAAGTCACTCATGACCAAGTTTAAGGCTTCCAAGTCAAAGGTCGATTCTAACTTCGAATCAAATACAAAAGGAGGGAAGCGGATTATCGATGTTGAACCCAATTCCACTATCGCTACCACCAAATTGCATCCAAGTGAACCAGAAGAACGAGAGCAAGGGAAATGCCTCTTTCACACATAGATGTGGGTAAAGGTGGATCTGCTTCATTTCATTGTCAGTAGTGGAAGTCAAAAGAACCTGATCTCAGCATAGGTTGTCAAGCAGCTGGACCTGCGGACGACACCACACTTGCAAGCCTACACCATCGGCTAGCCTCTCCAAGGAAGAGATCTTTGTATCAGCCAACAGTTCCTTCTGCCCTACGACATCAATCCTTTCATAGACGAGGTATTGTGTGATATTACTCCCCTTGAAGTTTGTGATGTTCTTTTAGGACAACCATATTTGTGGAAGCGTCATGTTGTGTATGAGTCTAGACCCCGCAGTGCTATTATTACTTTGGGTAGACAATTTTACAAGATACTAGAGGTAGCATCTCCTGTCCCTATTTCTTTAATCTCTGTTAAGCAATACAGTAAGTTCATTTCATAGATCGAGAAGTTCATCTTCTTTGTGATCCATTCTTGTAGTAAGAAGAAGGTTTCTACCACAGTCGTGGCCTCTAAATAGAACCTCTCTTTGCAGGAGAAGCAAGTGGACTAGATCGTGGAAGAGTACAGATACATCTTCTTCTCACCCATCGGTGTACCGACGCACTGCCAAGTCAAGCATCCAATTGATCTAACCCCCATTGCACCTCTTCCTAATGGAATAGTCTATTGTCGTTCACTAATGGAAAATGATGAAATCAAGCGTCAGATCCAAGAGCTTCTTCAAAAGGGGCACATCAAACCCAACTCCTCCCCTTGTGGAATCTCGATTGTACTAGTGTAGAATAAGGACATGACCTGACAACTCTGCATTGATTATAGAGAATTAAACAAAATCGTAGTCAGGAAGCGGTACCCAATTCCCAGGATTGATGACCTTCTTGACCAACTCAACGGGGGGGATTTCTTCACCAAGATTGACCAAAATTGTGTCTACCACCAGGTTCCCATCAAACCAAATGATGTATGGAAGATAACTTTCAAATATAAAGAAGGCCTCTTCGAATGGTTGGCCATTCCCTTTGGCTTAACAAATGCACCAGCCACTTTCATGAGGTTGATGGATGATGTATTAAGACCCTTCACCAACTCTTTTGTGGTGGTATATTTAGACGGCATCCTCATCTTCAACAGAACTAAGGAGGAGCACATGTGGCATATTCATCAGGTTTTGAGCACTCTGCAGTAGCACAAGCTTTATGCCAACTTGGAAAAATGATCCTTTGGCATGAACAGGTTCCAATACTTGGGCTACATTATTTATGAGCATGGAGTACATGTTGATCCCGCTAAGATCCAAGTCATATGTGACCAGTCAGCACCAACCACACTAACCGAGATTCAAAGCTTCCTGGGACTGGCCAACTTCTACCGACGGTTCATGTTGGGATTCTCCCATATTGCATGGGCCCTCAGCAACGTGACCAAGGGAAGTGGTAGGGAAAAGTTCATGTGCGGGAAGGAACAATAACGAGCATTTGATTATCTGAAGCATCAATTGTTCTCATAGCCAGTAATTTCATTTCTCGATCTGCAAAAACTATTCTAGATTGAGATTGACGCATCTGACTATGTTGTAGGCACAGTTCTCACTCAGCATGGTCATCTAGTGGAATACCATAGTGAGACACTCTCATATATTGTCCGTAAATACTCCACCTATGACAAGAAAATGTATTACATTGTACAAGTCTGTCGTCAATGGAAACATTACATTCGGGAAAGTATATGATCATCCACATCAATCACAGGCCTCTGTATTTCATACAGACACACGGGAAGTTGCAAAACGACCTCCATCATAAGTGGTCCAACTACCTACAACAGTTCCATATCAACATCACGTATAAGAAAGAGACTATAAATTGTGTCGTTGACTGCCTCATTCGACGTCTTGTGGATGTACTCACCATTGTGCTCCATTCTTGTGGACATGAGGCATCTAAGTGGCCCCAACTTTATCAGCAAGATCTGGACTTCACCACCACCTATTAGCTCTTGGGTAGATGTGTGACTTTCACCGATTTTCACATTCAGGATAGACTGATATGCCATCTAGGCCATCTCTATGTTTCTTCAAGTGGGCATGCAAAGAAGATTTGGGAATCCCACTACAATCAGATGGAAGGACATTTTGGCATGGAGAAAATTTTGGTCATTCTCCAGAAACATTTTTATTGGCCAAAACTTCGACAGGACGTCAACAAGTATATCAGATATTGTACTGCCTGTGCCATTTCCAAGCCATCCATCAAGAAGCAAGGTTTATACACCCCTATTCCTACCCCCGAGAAGCCTTGGGCATCCATCTCGATGGATTACATGTATGGCCTTTCATCCACCAAGCAAGGCAATTATTGTGTATTTGTGGTCGTTGATCAGTTTTCAAAGATGGACATCCTCACAGCATGCAAGAAGAACATCACAGTGGAAGATACAACCAAGCTCTTCTTCGAACGCGTATGGGTCCATTTTCGGATACCATGGACCATCATCTATGACTAGGACAACAGGTTCTTCAGCACATTTTGGTCGAGTCTCTGGTCACTTTTGGACACCAAGATCACTAAATCCATTTCTTTCCACCCCCAAACAGATGGCCAAATAGAGGTCTTCGATCAGATGATTGTGCACATCCTTCACATGTACAACTCTAAGCATCCATGTACATGGGATGAGAGTCTCCCCTATGTTCATCATAGTTACAACGGGGCTCTCCATAGCTCCACTAGCCATACCCCATTTCAGGTGGGACTCAGATTCCAACCCTTGGGTCCCATTGATGTTGCACTACCTCTTACAACCACATAGACAGACTCTTCCCATGTTCATTCTGAGAATGAAAAATCCACCAGATTCAGTAAATCAGCCAACATGTCCATGAGATTTTGAAGAAAGCCAATGCTAAGTACAAGAAATGCCATTATCAACATAGGGTATCACACCAGTTTCAGGTTGGATACAAGGTTTGGTTACATTTGCAGAAGGAGAATCTTACAAGGCCCCATCGTAAACTCTGCCCACTTTGTTATGGACCTTACACCATCACCAAGGCTGTGGGTATCAATTCTTTTGAGCTCAACACTCAACCCTTCATTAGCTTACACCCAGTATTCAATGTGGACCTCCTTCGACCATGATTTCCACCATTATTGGACACCTCAGAGATCACAAAACAACTGACACCAACAAAGGTCAACCCAGACTACATGGAACAGGAATCAGCTGATCAGATATTGGACACATAGGTTAAGGGCACTCGCCAGCAAAGGATCCATCTTTATCGGGTTGTCAAGGCAGGACATCTCTTCCACCAAGGAAAGTGGCTCACCTGGGACCAAATTCAACAGAATTTTCCTCACCTAATGGAAGAACTCAATGCAATGGAGACCATTTCTTCCTAATGGGCAAGGAATGATCTAGGTGGATATTGGTGGCTACCCACCTATTCCAAATGGATCCTCTTGATAGTTTTTAGTTCAACACATTCTTCTATACTTCTTTGTAATTATGGGTTCTACACTTCCAGGTGGACACTGTTGGCCTCCCACCTAATCGAATTGGCTTATTTTGTATGTTTTCATGTCAGCACATCTTTCTGTACTTCCAAGGCCGTTTTGGGGCCCTAAACAGTGTTTTTTTGTCTCTCCATAGTCAAACTTTAAATAGAGTTAGAGTTTGATGGTGTAATGTGCAGTTCTCGAAAATACCTTTCCAACAGGCTATCACGTGCCTACAATGGAGGTCGTATGAAAAAGTTACGACCCTAGGAAGTTGAGGTACCAACTTAACCATAGGGGCCCATATAACTTTTGGCGTTTCATCTCCTAAGGTTAGGTTTTTGGATGTCTAGGGTTTTGGAATTCATGTGTAATGTTAAAAAGGCCTATGGAGCCTCATTGTAAGGATACTTCTCAGACAGATGCACGTAGCAGCCACATCTCTTCTTAGAGATAGTTACCACCATTCGAGCAAGTGTTTCAGTTCTCCAGTTTTACAGTTTCATCCTATTTCGTTTATTCAACAGAAGATATTGTTCATTGGATATTTGTGTTTTTCTTTATATCTCTATGTTTATTGTATTGATTATGTTAATCAATTTGTTATGCTCCTAAATCTGGATCAGTGGTATCAAAGTGGTCTACTCTTCGTTTATTTTTCTTGTGCATGTCCCTGGCAAGATCTAGGTAAAAGAAGTTGGGACTCAAACCAATCGATCTGTTGAAATATCGGCCACACCAAGCCCGACAATAACCCATGGGGGACGAAAAGAAAGATGATGGAGCAGGAGATCCTTTTAAAATGTTTCTCAAGGAATCCCTTACACAACAAAGGAACGAAATGGTGGACAACTTTGCACAGATCCTTCGACAACTACCCACAAGAGAAGCATATTCATCAAGTGACCATGCAACCCCCTTAAAGGTACAGATAAATTTTTATATTCCATTATTTGAAGGACTGATAGATGCGGATGTTGTAGATAAATGGTTGAATATGCTCGAAGGGTATTTTTCAATCCACAATTTTTCCAATAGGGAAAGGATTACTTTTTCATTCCTCAAGGTCATCCCCCATGTTAAGGACTGGTGAGATACTTACTTTGAGCAAAGGGCCATAAAGGAATCTAAAATATTTGTGGTTTCCCCTACATGGGATTCCTTCCAGGATTCCATTAAAGAATGGTACTACCCTGTTGGAAGCTACGGGGACCAGTATGTAGATTTTAATTACTGCAAACATATTTTTAGTAAAAGAACAGAAAAGATACAATGGAAAATACAAACATTACATAGATATGTTTCCCCTGGAAACCCAAACTAAGAAAACCAACATATTCTATATTCATTCATAGTGATACATTGTTTACAATACAATATACATATAGGAGCCAACGACATCTAAAACCCTAACCCAATGACCTAGATTAGTCAACAACCCTAATTCCTTAACTGAAAATAGAAAACCATCGGAAAAAAACCATGTGTTGAAAAACTTCCCAACAATGGACATGAAAATCGAGGCAACACAAAAAAAGAGGCAAAAATGCGACACATTTTCGGAGGAAAAAAATTTATGGGAGGCGTTCCACCCCCCCTCAAACCCCCCTGCGTGCCCGATGCAACATAGACACTACTACTAGTGCAAAGAATATAACACATACCCAACATTCTCCCACTTGTTGTTTTCTTTGCATACAGAGGGTTATAGGGTTACATAGTCAACAATCTAGGGTAGAAATGCCCATGGATCCTCTACACCAAGAGAACTTCTCAGTGCTCACGGATTTTGTTAATGAATCTGCAACATTCTTCAATCAACAAAACTTTCTTTTATTCAACCATGTCTCTCACAAAGTGATATTGAATATCAATATCCTTTGTCTTTGAATGATAAGTCAGGTTCTTCGCCAAAAAGATGAACTCTAACTGTCACATTCTATCCTTACAACTTGTTGTACCAACCTAATACTTGAACACAATATTTGTAACCATACTTCTTCCTTACTTGCATGAGTGGCTGCCATGTATTCAACTTCTATAGTTGAAAGTGCCACTACATCCTGTCTTTTTCTCATCCAACTAATTGCTCCTCCAAACAAGTTAAAAACATACCCACTTGTAGATCTCCTACAAACTATATCTCCAGCCCAGTCTGCATCCACAAAGCCATGTATATCCAACACTCTTTCCAATCCATGTCTTCCTTGGTAGCACAATCTATAGCTAGCAATGCCATGCAAATACCTGAAAACTCTTTTTACTGTTGTCCAATGCTCCTTCCCTAGTTTTGACATATACCTACTCAAAACTCCCACTGCATGTGCAATGTCTGGTTTAGTACAGACCATTGCATACATAAAACTTCCAACTTCACTCGTATATGGAACACGAGACATTTCCTCCTCTTCCTGTGTCTTGGGACACTGATCCAGAGATAACGTTACACCAACATGAATAAGAACCTTGATCGATTTACATTCCTGCATATTAAACCGTTGCAATATTTTCTCAACATATTTTCTATGATTTAACCAGAGTTTCCTCTTTTCCAATCTCTTTTAATTTCCATGCCCAAAATGAAATTTGAATCACCGAAATACTTCATGTCAAATTTAGAGGACAACTAATTTTTCACATCCTGGATAATCTCCTTGTTGTTTCCTATCAGCAACATGTCATCCACATACAAGACCAAATAAATCAAATGATCGTGAATTAATTTAAAATACACACAATGATCCTCTTTGCTTCTTTTGAAACCAAGTCCCAACATATAAGTATCAAATTTTTTATACCACGTCCTTGGTGATTGTTTTAAACCATACAAGGAATTTTTCATCTTGCATACCATCTCCTTCTTTCCCTTCACAGCAAATCCTTCTAGCTGCTTCATATAGATTTCTTCTTCCAGATCCCCATGTAAGAATGTTTTCTTCACATCCATCTGTTCTACTTCAAAATAAAATGCATCAACAATAGATAACATAAATCTTATAGATGTTAACTTGGAAACAAGAGAAAAAATCTCACCAAAATCAATTCCCTCAACCTGGGAATAACCCTTTGCTACTAACCAAGCTATGTATTTCTCCACTTTTCCTTCTACATTCAGCTTCTTTTTAAATACCCATTTGTTTTCAATGGGCTTTCTCCCAGTCGACAACTCCACTAGATCCCAAGCCGCATTCTTATCCAAGGCTTCCATTTCTTCGTCCATGGCCTTTTTCTAGAGATTTCCATCCTCTGAATCCACTACATCCCTGACAGTTCTAGGATCATCATCAGTAATAGACAAAGAAAATTTTGAACTAAAATCAGATGGAGTATACCTTTCCGGTATCATTCTTTCTCGAACCGATCTCCTCAATACTGGAGTATGAGGATCTTCTTCTTATTATTCTTGTTCTTCTATAGAGTCTGATTCATCATCCTTTAAATAAAAATCTATTTTCTCTGGTTCTTCCTTACTTGGTAGGACTTCTTTTTTAACAACATCCTTCATTTCTCTAAATACCACATCTCGGCTATACACTACCTTCTTAGTTTCTGGGTTCCAAAGATTATAACTTTTGAGACTAGCTTTATATCCAATAAAGATAGAGTTTTCATCCTTGTTATATAGCTTACTCTTGTTTTCCTTTGGAACATGAACATATGCATCACAACCAAATACCTTGAGATGTGTGAGAGAAGGTTTCTTACCAGTCCATACCTCTTGTGGATTCTTTTCATCCAGCACTGATGAGGGTGATCTGTTGACTAAGTAACATGCAGTAACCACTGCCTCTGCCCATAATTATTTCCCTAACATGACACCATTGAGCATGCACCTTGCTTTTTCCATTAGCGTCCTATTCATCCTTTCTGCAACTCCATTCTATTGAGGTATATATGGAGTAGTCTTTTTCCTTGCTATACCACACTTCTTACAGAATTATTCAAATTCATTCCTGCAAAACTCTCTGCCATTATCTGTCCTCGACACCTTAATTCTTTTCTCTGTTTTATTCTCAACCATAGCCTTAAACTCTTTAAACTTGTCAAAGACTTCATATTTCTTCATAAGGAAATATATCCAAGTATTCCTCTAGAAGTCGTCTATAAATGAGACATAGTACACATGTTTTCCCAATGATGGGACCGACACAGGTCCGAAAACATCACTGTGAACTAGCTGTAAAATTCTTTCTTCCCTCGTTGAACTAGAGGGAAATCTTACCAGATTATGCTTCCCATATACTCAATGTTCACAAAAATCAAAATCTAGAGAGCAGTTAGACATACCTTCAACCATAATTTTACCGTGTAGTAGTCAAAGACCCTTCTCTCTGATATACCCCAGTCTTTGATGCCACAACATAACCTTTTCTCCAGAGACTGTAGAAGTTCTTTCTTCTTCAACTACAATATCAAGAACCATGGAACTATTACACCCATCACTAATAGTTCTTCCTTGCAGCTTATACAGAGTTCCAAACTGAACTCCCTTCAACAACACCATTTCTCCTCAAACCATCCTGCAGGTTTCCTTTTCAAATATTGTTTTTACCCCTACATCATCCATTTTTCTTACCGAAATCAAATTTCTGGCCAATCCTTGAATGTGAAGAACACCAAATAGTGTTCTAATCCTTCCATATATGAGCCTCAACTTGAATTTTCCTCAACCTATGATTTTGGTTTTCGATTCATCACCTAGGAAAACATTACCTTCATCATACCTTTCATATTCACAGAACCACTCCCTATGGGGAGTCATATGAAAGGATGCACATGATTCAACCAACCATGCCTCATGATCTACATCTGTGCTTGAATAAGCCAAGTACACATCCCCTTCTTCTTCCTTGGAGGTATTTTCTTATGTAGAAGGAGATTCTTCATATCCCTTCTTTTTCTCAACTTTGGATCTACATTGCTTCTTGTAGTTCCCTTCTTTTCCACATCTCCAACATACCTTTACAAACTTTCGAGGAGATTTATATCTACCCTTATACTTAGATCTCCCACTTAAGAACTTAGATCTATTTCTTTCCTAAGAATGTCCTCTTGCAAATAATGTGTATGTGCTATGTATGTGCAAATAATGTGTATGATCCATTGATCTCAGTCCACCAACTGATCTTCCATATTGAGCTTCCACAGCTCAAAACGTTTCACATTAAACTTATCGATCTCCATTTTTGAATTGCTTGTCATTTCTTTTCACCTAAAAAATCAATACCACAGATCTCCCACTGTAACAAGGCTTATCATAGTCCCAAGCCAAACCCTTGACCACAAAGGTGTCCTCCTGAAGCCAACAAGGATCCGATACCAAAAGTAGATTTTAACCTTGTACAATATTTACTACAAATAGATTTTTAGTAAAAGAACAAAAATGATACAATGGAAAATACAAACATTACAGAGAGATTTTTCCCATGGAAACCCAAATCGAGAAAACCAACATATTCCATATTCATTCATAGTGATACATTGTTTATAATAAAATATACATATAGGAGACAGTGGCATCCAAAACCCTAACCCAATGACTTGTATTAGTCAAAAACCCTAATTCCTTAACCAGAAATAGAAAACCATCGGCAAAAAACCATGTGCCAAAAAAATACCCAACAATAGATAGGAAAATCGAGGCAACATGAAAAATGAGGAAACAATGTGACACATTTCCCGGGGATAAAAAAAATCCTTGGGGGCACTGCCCTCGAACCCCTACCCTCGAACCCCCACACAGGGGGATATCGCCCAACATAATGTAGACACTCCTACTCGTGCAAAGAATATAACACATACCCAACACAGTATACCAAATGGACCACCCTGCATCAAGAAAGGGACCATATTTCACCAATAGTTTCCATACTTTGCACACAAAATTGTGTATCAAAGATTATGAGTGACATATGGTGCTAAAATACCATGGTTTTTTGCATAGATACATTCAAACAAAAATGGATTTTTTGTACATCACCTCATTGGGTACGAATTATAGATATGCTATCAAGATCAATCATAAATTTAAGAAGAAGAGGCGAGAGTTTGGATATGCAAACTCCTCACAGTCGAAGAGGGAAAAGGCGGCCCCAACCCACATAGTAAGGGACAGAGAAAATATGGTCACTATGAGGACAACCAGTCCAAGCCAAAACACAAGAAGGGAAATGAGAAGACGAAGAAGGGCATGGGAAAATGGTGTGAATACCATAAAATCCCTTGGCACAGCACTGAAGAATATTGCTCCAAGCAGTCACTCGTGGTCGATCTTAAGGCTTCTGATTCAAAGGTCGATTCTGAATTTGAATATAATCCATAAGGAGGGAAGTGGATTATCAATGTTGAACCCAATGCCACTATCGCTACCACCAAAGTCCAGCCAAGTGAACCAAAATAACCATAGGAAGGGGAATTCCTCTTTCACTCACATATGTGGGTAAAGGGGTCTCCACTTCATTTCATTGTCAATAGTGGAAGTCAAAAGAATATGATCTCAGCAAAGGTCGTCAAGTGGTTGGACCTATCGATGACACCGCACCCACAACCCTACACCATCGGGTGGCTTCGTCAAGGAAGAGATCTTTGTGTCAGCCAACAGTTATGTCTGCCCTACGGCATCAAGCCTTTCAAGGATGAGGTATTGTGTGATATTTCTCCCCTTGAAGTTTGTGATGTTCTTTTAGGACAACCATATTTGTGGAAGTGTCATGATTTGTATGAGTCTAGACCCCACAATGTTATTATTACTTTGGGTAGACAATTGTACAGGATAACAGAGGTATCCCCGCCTACTTCTATTTATTTAATCTCTGTTAAGCAATGCAGTAAGGTCATTTCATATATCATGAAGTTCTCCTTCTTTGTGATTCATTCTTAGAGTAAGCAGAAGGTTTCCGCCACATCCATGGCCTCTACACAAAGTCTCTCTTTGCAGCAGAAGCAAGTGGATGGGATCGTGGAAGAGTATAGAGACATATTATCCTCACCCACCAGGGTACCAATGCACTGCAGAGTCAACCATCCAATTGATCTAACCCCCGATGCACCTCTGCCTAATGGACCAGTCTATCATCACTCATTGATGGAAAATTATGAAATCAAGTGTTAGATCCAGGAGCTTCTTCAAAAGGGACACATCATACCCAGCTCCTCCCCTTGTGAAAACCCTATTATACTGGTGCAAAAGAAGGATGGGACCTAGCGAATCTGCATTGATTACAGAGCATTAAACAAAATCACAGTCAGGAACTAGTACCCAATTCCCATGATTGATGTCCTTCTTAACCAACTCAAGGGGGGGAATTTCTTCAGCAAGATTCACCTAAAGTCTATCTACCACTAGGTTCCCATCGAACCAATTGATGTATGGAAGACAACTTTCAAATATAAAGAAGGTCTCTTCAAATGGTTGGTCATACCCTTTGGCTTAACAAATGCACAGCCATTTTCATGAGGTTGATGGATGATGTATTGAGACCCTTTACCAACTCTTTTGTGGTGGTATATTTGGATGGCATCCTCATCTTCAACAGAAATTAGTAGGAGCACATGTGTCATATTTGTTACACATTATTTTGGTCACTCTGGTGATGTCTCTACAGTTATGTGTTCAGGCTCTCATAAAGACCTTTTGCCTGAGAAAAGTGACTGTTGTCTTCTTCTACAAAACATATTTTTAAGATGAGTTTGCAGGCTACATGCATTGTAGGGTGAGAGAAACCTTGATTATTGCACGCTACTCTATACTTGGAGTGTGATATGTTTGTAGTTTTATCTATAAGTAGGGTGTGAACCTGCTTCAAAGCTTAAAAGGGAGAAGAGGTTACGAAGGTTCTAGAATAGGATCTTCTAGAAATGAGTTGGCATTAGCATGGTTGGCATCCTACTGACTTCTTAGATTTGGTGGGATCATCCTCATCCCTTTAACCATCTCTCATTCTCCTATATAATGAAAGGTTTCTCAAGGAAGAGGTTAAGCAAGATTGAATAGAGAATTGATGAAAGAATAGATTCAGAATTGTGTGAGGAATCCTATTTGAATTGATGCTTGAGGCCTCCATTTTTCCATCAAGCCACATCGGATCTTCTTCATGCAAGTGTGGAGAAAGTGTGTGTGTCAGAATGAAGGACCACCGAAAGGAAGCTTGCGACATCAAGGCAATCTGGTTGTATCTTCTGCTTTCATTTAATATAAATACAGCGGCATGTCCCTTTCCCATAAAATCACTCTTATTTTATTGCATGACTCCTTGATCACATGTTTAGGTCTTCATTGAACATATTATTGTTTCTTTCACCTTGGTCGATTTGCGTCATTGTAGATCTGATATCGCAAGGATTCCAAAGGGAATCAAGGACAACAGAGACATAGGGAAGAGATATCCAAAGGTATGTCATTTATTCCTTCTTCAATGATAAATTCAATGATTGTAACTTAGGGGAAGTGTCATGTCCTGTCTTTTTTTGTTCTAGATCTAGGTGGATCTAGGGAGATCTGTTAATGTCCGTATATACCGATTTATCCGATAACAATATTCAGTAGGTTTTGAGCAATCTGCGGTAGCACAAGCTATATGCCAACTTGGGAAAATGCTCATTTGGTATGAAAAGGGTCCATTAATTGGGCTACATTGTTGATGAGTATGGGGTACGTGTTGA
This sequence comes from Picea sitchensis, assembly GCA_010110895.2. Classification (NCBI taxonomy): domain Eukaryota; kingdom Viridiplantae; phylum Streptophyta; class Pinopsida; order Pinales; family Pinaceae; genus Picea; species Picea sitchensis. The sequence continues at coordinate 311,032 of SNQJ01S0011153.1, forward strand.
TCCCGCTAAGATCCAAGCCATCCATGACTGGCTAGCCCTAACCACACTAATCGAGCTTCAGAGCTTCTTGGGACTGGCCAACTTCTACCAATAGTTCATGTTGGGATTCTCCCATATTGCATGGGCCCTCATCAATGTAACCAAGGGTGGTGGAAGGGAAAAGTTTGTGTGGGGAAAGGAAAAACAATGAGCATTTGATGATTTGAAGCATCGATTGTGCTCATCTCTAGTACTCTCCTTTCTCGATCTACAACAATCATTCGAGATTGATACTGATGCATATGAATATGTTGTAGGTGCAGTTCTCACTCAACATGGTCATCCGATGGCATACCCTAGTGAGACACTCTCAGAAATTTTCTGAAAATACCCCACCTATGACAAGGAAATGTATTCCATTGTACAATATTGTCATCAATGGAAACATTACATTTTGGGAAAGGAGACAATCATCCACACCGATCACAAGCCTCTGCAGTTCATACAAATATAGGTGAAGTTGCAGAACGGTCGCCATAAGAAGTGGTCCACCTACCTGCAACATTTCCATATCAACATCAAGTATAAGACAGGGAGCAAAAATCATGTCGTTGAATACCTCAATCGACCTCCCATGGCTGCAGTCACCACTGTGCTCCATTCCTGTGGACATGAGGCATCTAAGTGGCCCCAAATTTATCATTAAGATCCAAACTTCGCCACCACCTATCAGCTCTTGGGTATAGGTGCGACTATCACCAATTTTCACATTCAGGACAGACTGTTATTCTATCTAAGCCATCTATGTGTTCCTACAAGTGAGCGTGAAAAGATGATTTCGGAAGCCCACTACATTCAGATGGTAGGACATTTTGGTGTGGAGAAAACTGTGGTCGTTCTCCAAAAACATTTTTATTGGCCAAAAATTTGACAGGATGTCAACAAGTATATCGGATCTTGCACTACATGTGCCATTTCCAAGCTAGCCATCAAGAAGTAAGGCTTATACACCCCTCTTCCTACCCCTAAGAATCCTTGGTAATTCATATTTATGGATTACATGTATGGTCTTCTGTCCACCAAGCAAGGAAATGATTGTGTATTTGTGGTCCTTGATCAGTTTTCTAAGATGGCCATCCTCACAGCATGCAAGAATAACATCACATCGGTAGATATTGTCAATCTCTTCTTCGAATGAGTATGGGTCCATTTTGAGATACCACAGACCATCATCTCTGACCGGGACAACAAGTTCCTCAGCACATTTTGGTTGAGTCTCTTGTCACTGTTGGACACCAAGCTCACTAAATCCAATGCTTTTCACCCCTAAATAGACGACTAAATAGAGGTCGCCAATCAAATTATTGTACACATCCTGCACATGTACAACTCTAAGCATCTACATACATGGGATAAGAGTCTCCTCTATGTTCAGCATAGTTACAATAGGGATCTCCATAGCTCCACCAACCATAGCCCATTTCAAGCGGGAATGGGATTCCAACCCTTGGGTCCCATTGATGTTGCACTACCTCTTGCAACCACACAGACAGACTATTCCCATGTTCAGTCTGAGACCGAAAAACCCACCAGATTCATTGAGAGGATTCAGCACATCCGCCAATAGGTCCATGATATTTTGCAGAAAATAAGTGTTAAGTACAAGCAGTGCCATGATCAACACAAGGTACCACACCAGTTTTAAGTTGAAGACAAGGTCTGGTTAAATTTGCAGAAGGAGCGTCTTATAGGGCCCCATCGGAAGCTTCACCCACTTTTTTATGGGCCTTACACCATCACCAAGGATGTGGGTATGTAACAACCCTAGCTAAATAGTTGCATAGGGTTTATCAAGAAGTTAATTATTTAATTAACTGTCCTAATATATTTTAGTTAAACAATGATTATTTACTAATAATATTAATTAATTATTAATTAATTGTTTATATATGTTGATTAATTAATTGATTAATTAATTAACTTATTAAAGGTTAGGGTAATTAATTAAGAGCTTAATAAATTTTAAATTATTTTTATAAGACTTTACATATGCAGGGGGGAATGAAGCATGGGGTGGAAAAGGATAAGGTAATAAAGGAATCAGATAAGGTAATAAAGGAATAGGATAAGGTAATAAAGGGGAGGATAAGGTAATTAATGGAGGATAGGGAGTAAGTGAATGGGGGGAGATATGATGGGGAAGAGTCCTACGGGAGAGGGGTATGAAAATTTGGGGGGGAGGAGCATTATTGGGGAGGAGGTCTATATTTTTGTTAGATATTTTTCTGGTTTTGAGGAGTTTGGTTTTGGAGTTTTGGTGAACCATTGCAGGGGGCACCAGTTTGCTTGGAGTTTTGGGCTCGGGGGCCAGGATTCCTTTTGGTATCCTGGAGCTAGGGAGTCAGACAAGTTGCTCCTAGCTAGCTGGGTGGTTAGTCATTTTGGGCAGGGTTTGGTCAATGCATCAGGTTGGGCAAAGCAGCAGAGAGGACAACCAGATCAGCGGGAATTAGGATCAGGCAGAGGTATTTTTATTTATGAATTTGTTGGGTTATGTGGATGATTATGTAAATTATTAGCATGATGTTCGTAAATTTAATTTATGTTGCTTATATGTTGAACGAAAGAAATTATTTATTGTTTCTGCATAGAAATAATCTTATCTGTTAAAATTTATGAGATTTAATAGGCTAATTAAATTAGGTCTCTACACATGGTATCAGAGCCCGGTTTCAAAGCTGAAACCTAGGGCTTGACCACCCACATAATTGTGCAGATTGTTCCTAAAAATAGCTCCTAATCTATAGCCCAGAAACCTTTTATTTATGGGTCATAAACCCTATGAAAACTCCCTTGTTCCAACCACCTTTACAAATCCTACTAATCCTCACCTGCACAAAGGAAGGATTAACAAGAATTAGTTGCAGGAATATTTTATTTTAAACCCAAAAATCAAAACAATAGTTATATTCAACAACATTTTATTATAAACAAAAGATTAGGAAAGTATATATACTAGTTTCCTTATATAGAGGATTATATATACACCATAATGAAAATAAATAAATAATAAAAAAAAAATATTGGCATACAACCAATCTCTATTTAGGCACATCATAGTGGAGATAAAAGTCTAGAAACAACACTCAAGCAACCAAGTCATTAGACACCAAAGTGCCTAAGAATGAAGCCACGCGCTCTACCAAGCCACAGGGAGGAGGGGACCGTGTCCCATGCGTTGCGCGTATTGCAAAAAAAAAATATAAGTATTAACAGTACAAAAATATATATATACAGTTATAAAAAATAAAAATAAAAAGATAATAACAAAGAAAGAAAAATATAAACCCAAGCACCCTAGAGCCATACTGCCATACATAAACCTCCAAGTCTACAACACCATCGCCTAAGAGCCATGCAGATCACATGCCAATTAACACAACACCATGTAAACGCCCAGGTTATAAAGTCACCGAGGAATAGCCTACAAGGGGTGCTACAAGAGTTCACTATGCATCCAGTTATAAAAAAACTAAAAAACTAAAAAAAACTAAAAAAAGAATTGGGCATTAAGCTCAATCTCCAAATATTAAAGCCAAGCCCACGAGATACCTAATACAACATATTACTCATTACAAAGTCATCACTCAAGCCACAACCAAGGAGAGCAGCGTAAGCTATTGCACAACGCGTCCAGTTATAAAAAAGGAAAAAAGAAAATGTAAAAGAGAATTGGGCATTAAGCTCAATCTCCAAATATTAAAGCCAAGCCCATGAACTACCTAATACAACATATGACTCATTACAAAGTCAGCACTCAAGCCACGACCAAGGAGAACAACGTAAGTTATTTCACAACGCGTCTAGTTATAAAAAAAGAAATAATAAAACAAAAAAAGAAAACCAAGCTGAGAAGGATGCCTCGGGAGAAACATGTACAGCAAAGGAACAACAATGGGTCTTAAAGAACAAAAAGTGGGAGTCAATATATGGACGTTTTCCACAATCAGTTTTGGATCTTGTTTCTGAAAGAATTCGCTTGCCCTGTATATGTCGAGAGTGCTGAGGGGATTCGATCTGCGGTCTCTATGCTGGTGCGTTTTTCATTTACAAGTATAGTCATTCCAGACCTCTCTGTTTGTTATTCATCTCCTCCATGAATAATCCTCTTCACACATAGTCAGACAAGTGAAACCCAAAGATTTATTGTCTCCCGGACATCAGGGATGATGAAAGTCTGCATGACGGATTTTCCAATCCAGGGCACCCAAGAGAGCTGCCAGTGGCGACCCTTCTCAATATAAAAAAAAAAAAAAAAACCAGAGATGGATATTAAAAAAATAATAATAAATAAAATATAAAGATAAAAAAAAAATGTAAAGTAAAATGTATTCTCAGGTTTAGCAAGCACCTACCACAATTCATACACAAAGCATCGAAGCCCATCGACCAAGCGTCAAGCCACTAAAACAAGAGAATATTTACTCGATCTTTATGAGAGAGACAACAGAGGTTATCTCTGAGAGGGACGAGCACTTGCATTCTTATATTTACCACTGACCAGATGTGAATCCATCAAATTTAATACCAATAGGTAACTGGCTATGACAGTAATCATGGTGTTGGAGACTAATTACAAGTTCAGAGAAGAGGGAAAATGTTCCTGGAACCATGGAAGAAAATGTTCCTAGAACTATGGACTGTTCCAGTCTGGTAATCACCTAATGAAGAATATTGTCTATTGAATAACGTAGTTGAGATCCAAATCATTGCTTTTAACCACCCAGGCATTCTTATCTGCACATGATGGGTGGGGTTTGGCAGTGCTGGTTGGAATCGATGTGCACTAGGCACCAAGCACGAATGGGTAAACTTGGGCTCACGCGCGCTTAACATACAAGCCACAAAACACACAAGCCATCGCCCAAGCACCAGCGCTCAGAGCTGAGCATCGAGCCTGCCGAGAGGGAGAGAGCATAGTGGAGAGGCGACAGAGTTTGTGTAAGGTTTTAGGGGAAGAGAGCTCGAGAGAGAGTACGTGTAGGGTTAGGTTTAGGGCAGGAGGGCATTGGAGGAAGCAAGGCGGG
>SNQJ01S0011153.1:316107-338550 GCA_010110895.2 Picea sitchensis
GTATGAATGAGTTTCTTGGCTTACTTACTAATAATGATAGTTATTTGTTATGAATGTGTGAACCATGTTTATTTTCCCTTGTATCATAAAATACCTTAACTTCAGGACGAAGTTTCTTGAAGGGTGGGTGTATGTAACAACCCTAGCTAAATAGTTGTATAGGGTTTATCAAGAATAGTTAATTATTTAATTAACTGTCCTAATATATTTTAGTTAAACAATGATTATTTATTAATAATATTAATTAATTATCTATTTATTAATTAATTGTTTATATCTGTTGATTAATTAATTAATTAACTTATTAAAGGTTAGGGTAATGAATTAAGAGCTCAATAAATTTTAAATTATTTTTAGAAGACTTTACGTATGCAGGGGAGGAATGAAGCATGGGGTGGAAAAGGATAAGGTAATAAAGGAATCAGATAAGGTAATAAAGGAATGGGATAAGGTAATAAAGGGGAGGATAAGGTAATTAATGGATGATAGGGAGTCAGTGAATGGGGGGAGATATGACCGAGAAGAGTCCTACGGGAGAGGGGTATGAAAATTTGGGGGGGAGGAGCATTATTGGGGAGGAGGTCTGTATTTCTGTTGGATATTTTTTTGGTTTTGGAGTTTTGGTGAACCATTGCAGGGGGCACCAGGTTGTTGGGAGTTTTGGGCTCGGGGGCCAGGATTCCTTTCGGTATCTTGGAGCTAGGGAGTCGGATAGGCTGCTCCTAGCTGGTTGGGTGGTTAGTCGGTTTTGGGTAGGGTTTGGTCAGTGCATCAGGCTGGGCAAAGCAACAGAGAGGACAGCCAGATCAACGGGAATTAGCATCAGGCAAAGGTATTTTTATTTATGAATTTGTTGGGTTATGTGGATGATTATGTAAATTATTAGCATGTTGTTCGTAAATTTAATTTATGTTTCTTATATGATGAATGAAAGAAATTAATTATTGTTTCTACGTAGAAGTAATCTTATCTATTAAAATTTATGAGATTTAATATTATCTGTTAAAATTTATGAGATTTAATAGGATAATTAAATTACGTCTCTACAGGGTAGCAATGATTTTGAGCTCAACACTCCACCCTTCCTTGGCTTGCACCCAGTGTTCAATGTGGACCTCCTTCGGCCATATTTTCCACCATTATTGGATACCTCAGAGATCGCAGAACAACTGACAACAATATATCTCAACCCTGACTGCATGGAAGAAGCATCAACTGATCAGATAGTGGACACACAATTCAAGGGCACTTGCCAAGAGGATCCAACTTTATCGCGTTGTCAAGGCATGGCAACTCCTCCACCAAGGAAAGTGGCTCACTAAGGGACAAATTCAGCAAACTTTTCCTCACTTGATGGGGGAACTCAATGCAATGGAGACCATTGCTTCCTAAGGGGGGAGGACTGATCTAGGTGGATATTTTTGGCTACCCACCTATTCAAATTGGATCCTCTTGACAGTTTTTAGTTCAACACGTTCTTTTGTACTTCTTTGTAATTGTGGGTTCTACACTTCAAGGGTTGTCTAAAGCCCTAAACATCTTGCAAGTGGATACTTATGCCTCCCACCTAATCCAACTAGATTATTTTGTATGTTTTCGTGTCAGCACATCTTTTTGTACTTCTAGGGTCGTTTTGGGGCCCTAAACAATGTTTTTTTGGCTTGTCATAGTCAAACTATAGACACTGTCAGAGTTTGATGATGTAATGTGTAGTTCTCTAAAATACCTTTCCAACAAGCTATCACACACCTAAAACAAAGGTCATATGCAAACTTTACGACCCTGAGAAGTTAAGGTACCAACTTACCCATAGGGGCCCACATAAATTTTGGTGTTTCATATCCTAGGGTTAGGCTTTTGGATGTCTAGGGTTTTGGCATTCATGAGTAATGTTAAAAAGGCCTCTAGAGCCTCATTGTAGGGATTCTTCTCAAACGGATGCGCGTACCAGCCACATCTCTTCTTAGAGATAGCTACCACCATTCGAGCAAGTTTTTTAGTTCTACGGTTTTACAGTTTCAGCCTATTTCATTTATTCAATAGAATTTATTGTTCACTGGATATATGTGTTGTTCTTCATATATATGTGTTGTTCTTCATATATATGTGTTTATTTTATTCAGTCTATTACTCAGTTCGTTCCACTCCTAAATCCATATCAATATCCCTCCTAATGGATGTTGTGATCATAGATGTTTTGGATGTTTGGGGAATGTTGTTTTCTAGGAAGTGTGTTGCAACCTTGGGTTGTAGTCTCCAAATGGACTTGCCCTATGCTAGTATTCCAACTCCTTATGGGGATTTTGTTAACCTCTATAGAGAAAATGTTGTGAGATACCAAGTTGAAGATCCTTTAGATCCTATGAATGAATTGATATTTATGGATGAAGGGATTTGTAGCTTATTTGTCTTAAAAAATTCCATAGCTCAAGAAGAGGAGTAGAAGGGAAATAACGATGTTTGGACTTTGTAATTTTATGGTGCTCACTCTAGTTTATGGTTTGGCACTGATATTGTCCTTATATCTCCCATGCATGATATTACAGTCTTTTCTTATAGGCTTGAGTTTGATTGTACAAACAACATTGTTGAATATGAAGCCTTGACTATAGGATTGTATTCAGCTCTAGATAGGAAGATTAACTGCCTCAAAGTCATAGGAGATTTGACCTAATTGTCTCTCAAATAAAAAATAAGTTTGTTGCTAAGAACGAAAGATTGAGAATATATTGGAAGTCAATCCTAGATACTATATAACTCTTTGATTCCTTTTTTATTGAAGTTGTCCCAAGAGATAAAAATACTATTGTTGATGCTTTAACTATATCCACAACCATTTTACAACCATGTGAGGATATGCTTCATAGTCAATTCAAAATGGAAGTAATTATTAGACCATCTATACCCAATAACCTTGAACATTGGCAAGTTTTTAATAATGATTCCCAAATTCCTCATTTTTTACATAGTATGCAAGAATTTTCGGATCATCAAATCAATTTCTTAGTTGAATCCATGAACCTAGAAGTTGAATATTTACCAAACAATTATCTTCCCAAAAGAGTAGTCCCTTTAGAAAGAATGTTTGATAGACATTATATGTATAAGGTAAAACTTATTGTTGATCAATTTGATTAAGCTATTGAATTTATTATTGGTTCAAAAAATAGTCCTAGGATGATCAATATAGGAAAAGGAACCACTTCTGCAGAAAGAAAAAGCATAATGAATCTTATACGATAATATAAAGATGTTTTTTCTTGGTCATATGAAGATTTAAAACCTTATAAGGGAGACATTATTCAACATTCCATTCTTCTTAAGAAAGGGGATAAATCATTTAGATAGAAACAACAAAACATTAACCCTAAGTTGGTCCCTTTAATCCAAAAGGAACTTCAAAAGATGGTTTATGAAAATATTATAGCCACCATTAGATATTCCTCCTAGATGGCTAACTTGGTAATGTTCTGTAAGAAGAATCGAGACATTTGATTATGTGTTAAATTTAGGAACCTTAATCAACTATATCTTAAGGAAAATTATCCTCTCCCGACTATTGAACACTTGTTCCAAAGGGAAACTGGTGGAGGGATGATGTCCACGTTAGATGGATTTTCACGGTATAACCAAGTGTTAGTCAAAGAACAAGATATTCTCAAGACAACCTTTCCCACCCCATGGGGAACTTTCAAATATTTTAGAATGCCTTTTGGTATTATGAATGTTGGTTCCACCTTTCAAAGAGAAATGATTTTTTCTTTTAGGGACTTGATAGGGAAGACTATAGAAATATACCAAGATGATTTTACTATTGTGTCTAAGGAAATAAATCTGCATATTCAACACCTTAGGAAAGTTTTTGAATATTGTAGAAAATATGGAATCTCCCTCAACCCTAAGAAGTAACTTTTTGGTATTAATAAAGGAAAATTGTTAGGTCATGTTGTTTCCAAGGATTGTATTAGTGTTGATCCAATAAGGATTGAATCTATAAAGAAATTTCCTCCCCAAAGAGATAAGAAGTCTTTGCAATAATTCTTTGGAAAGATTAAATTATTCATTTTGAATTTTGTTTAGATAGTTAAACCAAAGAATTCCTTATTAAAGAAATATTTCTTGTTCAAATGGGATGATAAGAGTATGAAATACTTTGAAGATATCAAGGATGCAATTAAGATGGAACTGGTCCTTGTGAGCCCTGATTATTCTCAAGACTTCATAATTTTATCTTATGCTTTTGAGGATACTATTGTTTGGGTACTCATGCAAAACAATATATATGATTATGAACAACCTATTTCCTTCATGAGAAAAAACCTTAGGTACCCTAAATTAAAATATATGATTATCGATAAATAAGTCTATGCCCTTGTCAAATCATTGAAGCACTTTAGAAGCCATGTTGGATATAACAAGATTAAATATTATGTGCCATATTACGTTGTTAAAGATATCTTTACTAAAAAATATTTCCTTGGAACTAGAGGGAATTGGATATCAAATATTCAAGAATAAAACCTCTATATTAAACCTACTAACACCATTAAGGGACAAGGCTTAACTAAAATGTTGACTAAAAGAAATGAAGAATCCATAAGAATGGATGAAAGTGAAAAAGTAAATATTGTCTTAAGTGACTTAGAACATGATCAGTGGTACTCTGATATTGTGTATTATCTAAAAAATCTCTCATGTCATGATCACTTAGTGTATCATAGGAGGAGAGATTTGATATTAAAAGCTATGAAGTATTGTTTAACTCAACATGGTCTCAGCTAGAAGAACCCTGATGGAGTAATCCTTAGACATGTTAAAAAAGATGAAGAAAATAAGTTGATTAAGGAACTTCATTCAGGATATTGCGGTGGTCACTTCATTTCTCATACCACTGCACATAAGATCTTGAGAGTAGGTTAATATTGGCATACATTGTTCACTAATACTCACCATTATGTTAGGTTTTGTCAACCACTTCAATTCTAATCATGGAAACAATGATTACATGCTTTACCTTTGATGATCCAGGTGGATATCGATGTCCAACCACCTTTTCCAACTCGCTCAAAATAGTTTTCTGGCAATTTTGGCAATTTACTATTTTTAGTAGCTTTTAACTTCCAGGGCCATTTTCAGGGCCTAAATGAAGGTTTTTCAGGACAGATCTTCTCAAATATCTCCAAAGGCTCTAATTGGTACCCAAAAATGAATATCCTCGACGATACCTTTCCAATGGGCTATCATGCGCCTAAAACAGAGATCGTATGCAAAAGTTACAACCCTGGGAAGTTGATGTACTAACTTACCCAAACGGAGCCCACATGACTTTTGGTGCTTCATCTCCTAGGGTTATCTTTTTGGATGTATAGGATTTTTGACATTTATGTTTATTGTAAAAAGGCCTTCAGAGTCTCATTGTAATCATCTTCTTGTGAATGAGCACAGTTGTCACATATCTTCTCAGAGATAAGACGCCACCATTCCAACAAGCTTGTTTTCGCTGCATTTTACGGTTTCAGCTTATTTCCTTATTGAATAGAAAACCAGTTTTACTGTATCTCTATTATTTTGTTTTAATCATATTTTAATAATATGTATTCATTTTTTTATGCTCCTAAAATCTGAATCAATGGTATCAGAGCGGTCTTCTCCTTGTTGTCTTAATGCATGTCCCCAACGAGGTCAGGGTACAAAGAATTGGGTCTCAAGCTTGTTTCTATTGAGGACAAAAGATATCACACGCCCAAGCGACATCTCATGGAATGAGAAAATAAATATGGCAGGACAGGAGATCCTTTAAAAATTTTGCTTGAGGAAGCTCTAACGCAATAGAGGAACGAGATGATGGATAGTTTTGTGCAAATCCTTCGACAACTACCAACACACGATGCATATTCCTCGAGCGGAGGGGTCGTCCCCTTCAAGGTAAAAATCAACTTTGATATTCCTATATTTGAATTTCAGATAGACGAAGATGTTGTAGACAAGTGGTTGAATCTACTAGAAGGGTATTTTTATGTCCATAACTTTTCGAATAGAGAAAGATTACTTTTGCACTCCTCAAAGTTGTTCCCCATGTCAAAGATTGGTGGGAAACTTTATATGAGCAAAAGGAAACAGAGGAACCCTCATTATTTATAGTCGCAGCCACCTGGGAATCCTTTAGGGATGCTATTAAGGAACAATACTACCCTGTCAAAATTTATGACGACTTGTATACCAAATGACCACACTGCGACAAGAAAGAGACCAAGCAGTGCCAAAGTTCACAAATATATTCCATACCTTGCACACCAAGCTGGGTATCAAAGATTCAGAGCGACATATGGTGCTCAAGTATCAAGGTGCTCTTCATAGATACATCCAAAATGAAATGGAATTTCTAGAAATTTCATCCTTGGGCGCGGCCTATCGATATGCCGTCAAAATCGAGCAGAAGCTCAAACAAAAGACATGACAATTTGGGCCTGGGAACCCCACATAGAAAAAGCCAAAAAGGGGCGGCCCCAACCCACAGAACAAAGGACGAAGAAAATATGGATAGTATCAAGACAACCAATCCAATCCACAAGCAAAGAAGGACACCAAAAAGACAAAGAAATATATCGAGAAGTGGTGCGACTTCCATAAGAGCCCTTGGCATAACACTGTTGATTGTCGCTCAAAGCAGTCATTGGTGGCCGAAGTGAAAGACTCTAAATCAGATGTGGGTTCTGACTCTGTGTTAGAATCAGAAAGGGGAAGATGGATCATTGACGCGGAACCCAGTGCCACTGTTGATACCACCAAGCTCCAGCCTGGTGAACCAGGTGAGTTAGAATAAGGCGAGTGCCTCTTCCATTCACAGATGTGGGTAAAAGTCACCCCACTACACTTCATCATTGATAGAGGTAGCCAGAAGAACCTCATCTCAGCAGAGGTCATCAAGTGGTTGGCCCTACCGAAAATGCCACACCCACAACCCTACACCATTGGATGGCTCCACCAAGGAAGTGATCTCTGCGTCAACCAACAGTATTGATCGTCGTACGACATGAAACCCTTCAAAGACAAGGTATTGTGTGATGTTTCTCCTCTCAAAGTTTTTCATGTTCTTTTGGGCCAACCTTATTTATGGAAATGTTATGTTGTATATGAGTCTAGGCCTCTTAGTGTTATTATTACTTTGAACAGGAAATTGTACAGGATACCCGAGGCAATCCCTCCTAGTGTTATTTCTTTTATCTCTGCCAAGCAATGCAAGAAGGTCATCTCTCAGACCGGGAAATTTTTCTTCTTCATGATTCTCTCTCAGAGTGAGTGAAAGATCATAGCCACATCCAAGGCCTCTACGGATGATCTCTCCACACAACAGAAGAAAGTGGATAAGTTCATGGAAGAATACTCAGATATCTTCTCCTCTCCTATTGGGGTACCTATGCACTGCCAAGTCAAGCATTCCATCAATCTGACCTTGGGTGCACCGCTACCCAATGGGCCAGTCTACCATTGTTCTATGTTAGAAAATGAGGAGATCAAGATGCAGATCCAAGAATTTCTCCACAAGGATCACATACGTCCAATATCATCACCTTGGGGGAGCCCAATCATGTTGATGCAAAAGAAAGACAGGACTTGGAAACTCTGCATTGATTACCGGGCCCTGAATAAAATCATAGTTTGAAACCGGTACCCGATTCCCCAAATCGATGACCTCCTTGATTATCTCATAGGGGGGAAATAATTCAGTAATATTGATCTGAAGTCTAGCTACCACCAGGTCCCAATAGAATAGACAGATGTATGGAAGACCGCCTTCAAGTCAAAAGAAGGTCTTTTTGAATGGATGGTCATGCCCTTTGGTTTGACAAATGCTCCTACAACTTTTATGAGGATGATGGACGATATACTATGAATTTTTACCAATAATTTTGTAGTGGTGTATCTGGATGACATCCTCATCTACAATAAGACTTGGGTGGAACACTTGTAGCATATTCAACAGGTTTTACACAGCGACAACACAAACTATATGCAAACTTGGAAAAATGCTCCTTCGGCATGGACAAGGTCCATTACTTAGGCTACATAGTTGATCGGCATGGTGTGCATGTGGATCCAACCAAGATTCACATCATCCGTGACTGGCCAGCCCCAACCACACTCATTGAACTTCAGAGCTTCTTGGGCCTCACCAATTTCTATCGTAGGTTCGTGTTGGGATTCTCTAATATCGCATGGGCCCTAAGCCAAGTAACCAGGGGTGGAGGTTGTAAATGTATTGAACTTACACATAATATATCTAGATAAACAATAACAGACATTTGCAAAGAGAACTTGAGAAATAAGAAGAAGGAGAGAAAGAATAGAAGAATTCTCATTAACCGTTAAGAATAATGAATAATTTACACATGATATACTATGTATAAATCAATGAGTGTGCACTGGAGGAGAACCAATGTTCCATAGTGGTGATCTAGAGTGATTTGTACATACACCAGTAGTTCCGAGAGTGAACTTCCACCTAGTCTAGTCTCTCGGGCAGTTACAGTAGTGAACTGCCACCTAGTTGAGTTAACTAGTTAACTAGTCTTCAGTTAACTAATTGAACACATAGTAGTGAGGAGTTAACTCAGGGAATCAAGGGTAATGCACTAATCTGGTGATGATCCCAAGGAAAGTGTGCATTATCATGGTGATGATCCCAATGTTTCATGGTGACAAAACCAATGCAGCATCTAAACTCAACTCAACTAGTCAAACTAAAGTGTCAACTGAAAGAGAATATTCTCCAGGTGGAATATTCTCCCCTAAAATATAGGAGACTGGATGATGACTAATTATGACTAATAAACAAGGAAAAACCTTAGGAAAAAAAAATCTTAGGTGTGTGTGAAGTAACTCCAACACCCCCCCTAAACATCACTATGGTGAAAATAAAGAATGGGTCCTGGAAACGAGGCCATGTTAGGTACCCAAATATAAAAGATACACAGAAATAAAGTGAGGAAAGAGGGAAAACCTCATGGGAAAAATTCCCCCTCAAGGTAAAATGTATGTAAAAGTAAGAACTATAGTTGCTAGGAAACGGTGTCCTTCACTCCAAGATGACTTCGCAGAGAATGGAACTTTTGCTCAGTGAAGGTCTTGGTGAATATGTATGTCGTCTGTTCTGTTGAAGGAAAAAAATGTAGGTCATGTTGATCTCGATGTAGTGCATGTGGATCTTGATATAGTGAATGTGGATCTCGGTGTGATTCGTCCGCTGCCTCTAAAATGGATCTCTATAGAACTTCAAAGTGCTCTGGTTGTCACACCAGATGACGATCGACCAATGAAAATTAATGCCAGAAAGTTTTGTAGCCACATAGTCTGAATGGTTATGTTAACTACCCCTCTGTACTCTGCCTCGGCTGAAGATAGAGCAATGGCAGCTTGCTTCTTGCTCGAACCACAAATAGGCTTGGAACCAAGACTGAGTGAGTAACCAAATGTGGACTTGTGATCAATGTTATCGCCAACCAAGTCAGAATCAGTAAAACCAATGAGATCTAATGTAGATTCTTCTACATAATGAATCCCAAAGGTGGTGGTGCCCTATACATATCGAAGGATATGCTTTGCAACCTTCCAATGTAGCTCATGCAGCTCCTGCATGAACCTGGAAAATGTGCCAACTGCATATGAGAGGTCTGGTCTAGAGTGTGTGAGATACAACAAGCTCCCCAGTAGGTGTTTGTACAGTGTGTTGTCAACTAGTGGAGTCTCCCCACCATCTTCAAGTTTGACTCCTGATAGGAAAGCAGTTGGAGCAGACTTGCAGTATGTCATGTGAAATCTCTCAAGGAGATCTCATGCATACTTGGCCTGAGACAATTTGATGCTTGATGCATCCTAAATGATCTAGAGTCAAAGGAAGAAGTGTAGCAGACCCATTTCCGTCATAAAAAACATGTCATGTAGAATCCTCTTGACTACAACAATCGTTGAAGTTGAGCAACTGGTGATTAGAAAATCATCAACATATAGAACTAAGAGTAGAATTGAATCAGTCGTCTTGAGCATGTAGACATTTGGGTCTGATTTACAATGTACAAAGTTTTGTGACAACATGTAGGAATCCATCTTGGCATACCATGCCATCATAGTCTTCTTGAGGCCATAAAGGGACTTCTTTAGTCGACATACCAAAGATGAGTCCTGCATAAATCCCTGGGGCTGCTCCATGTAGATCTCCTCAGAGAGATCACTGTGAAGAAATGCATTCTTCACGTCCATCTAACGGAATTCCCATCCCTTGGCTACCACAATGGCAAGTGTCAATCGTATGGAATCCATCTTTGTTATTGGAGTGAAGGTCTCATCATAGTCAATACCATGAACCTGTTGAAAGCCTTTGGTAACAAGCCTAACTTTGTATCTTATAATATGTCGATTCGTTGTGCTCTTGGTCCTATAGACCCATCTTCATCTAACAAGTTTCCTCCCAGAAGGAAGGGGAACCAGATCCCAAGTCTGGTTCTCGAGGAGGGAGTTGTACTCCTGCTACATGGCAGATTCCCAAAAGGTATTTCCAAAAGCCTTGCCATAATACTGTGGATCTAAAGACTGGACCAAGAAAAGATGCCTGGAGGGAAATGGTTCAGTGGAAGTGAGTGCAATAGGAGGATCCTCGAAATCAGATCGAGTCTGCTTAGTATCGGTTGGATCACCAACCAGATCGCTTGCATCTTGAAGAGTAGTTTGTGCCCACTTGGGCCTCTACTTTGGATCTGCAACTGCATTTAGATGCTCTGACTCTGCATATGACTGTACTGACTCTGAATATTAATCATTTGAGTCCTATGAATCAGAACTCTCATCTGAAGAAGAGCCGACATGTGCATGCTCATCATCTCGGACGGGTAGAACAATGAAGGTGTATGCATGCGGTTGTTGAGGTGCATGCGAGACTTTTTCCTCGAATTGGACACTTCGCTCAATGATGAGTTGGTCTAAGGAAATATCAATAAGCCTATATCCCTTCACATCATTAGGGTATCCAACAAAAATACACTCAGTGCTCTTTGGATCAAGTGCCTTCCTCTTTTCAGATGGAATCTGGGCCCATGCATGTGAATTGAAAATGTGAAAGTGTGTCACTTCCGGTTTGAGGCCGCTCCAAGCTTCATAGGGGGTCTTATCCTTAACAGATCTATGGGGAGATCATTTTTTGATATATGTTGCACAATTAAGTGCTTCGGCCCATAGTCTCTATGGTAGTGACTTTACATGCAACATGCAAGATGCCATCTCCTTTAGAGATATGTTTTTCTTCCCAACAACTCTGTTTTGTTGCAGAGTATAGGGAACTATGTGTTGTAACTAAATCCCTACCTCATGGAAAATATTATGGATCTCATGATTTACATACTCTCCCACATTATCAGTTCAGAGGAATTTGATGTTCTTTCTGGACCGTGTCTCAACCAAGGTTTTGAAATATTTGAGTTGTTGAAAGAAATCGTATTTTTTCCTGAGAAAGTAGATCCATGTAAAACGTGAGAAATCATCAACAAAAATGAGAGCAAACCTCACTTTGTTGATCGATGGATGCAGAAAAGTACCCATGAGGTCACTGAGGATCAGATCTAAACATTTAGAATATCTCTGAGACTTTCCTTTGTCGAATTTCTCTTGAGGGTGTTTTCCGAGAACACATCCCTCACATACTCCCTTGGAGAAATGGATGTTTAGTAGACTATCAAAAAATATTTGCTTTCTAAGTTGTTGCATGTATCTAAAATTCAAATGTCCAAACCTTTCATGCCATATCCTACTACTTTCATCAGCATGAGTAAGAAGTAAAGCAGAATCAGGTTCAATGAATTCAGAAAAAGTATACAATCTAGACTGATGATTTACCTCACCGGTAGCAACCCTGGAGTTGGTTTTCATGTCATAGATGTCCATTGAATTTGGTGTGAATATGACTTTATTTCTGGTGTAGGAATTCGTCATCTGATACACGGAGAGAAGGTTGATAGAAAGTTTGGGAACGTGCAACACACTCTCGAAACTTTCGTTGGTGAGTTCAATCCTTCCTTTGTCGGTGACTTCGACAGAAGAGTTGTCCCCCATCAGAATAGGAGGACCTTTGCATGCATCCAATGAAGAATATAATTATTTTGATGCAGCCATGTGATGTGATGATCCTGAATCTACGATCCAAGCATTGGGAGAGGAGTTGATGGCAATCAAGGCATGGCTAGAATTGCCTTTCTTGGAATTCAGATCTTCTAGCTTCTTCTTCTTCTTGGCACCCTCGGGGATGCGATCTTCAAGGTTGTTTTGTTGAAGTATTTGAGACATCAGATCTATTTATTTTTGCATGCATGCGGATTCTGAATGGAACCCTTTGTGATAGTACATGCATTTCTCCCCTTTTCTTCTCTTTTCCCTTTTGGATCCGGAGGCATCGGTGAAGGGTTTTGTGTACCCTTCCTTCTTCATATGTGCATGAGTTTTCCGTTTATCTTTATCTTTATATTTCTGATATTTGTGGCTGCCATCTTGCACTGTGAGTGAATGTGCCCTTGGGCCTTTGATTGTTCCCATGTTGATGATCTTGGTTTTATCTTGTGTCAGGGATTCGATAAAGTCATCAAGAGAAGGCATCTTCCAGGTGTCTCTAGAGGCGAATCTGACAGAATGGAATGTGGATATGAATACATCTAATTTAGGACCAAGCTTGGATATAATGGTGAGAACCATTTGTTTCTCCTCCTTCAATTTATCAACCCCGCAAGCTTTGAGTTGCGACAATAAATCCTTGAATTTTGTAAAGAAATATTGGATATTGTCGAAGCTTTTTGGATCCAATGTGAGCATCTCCACCTCCAGCATGTGTCCTCTCATCTCATGTTTTTTTCCAAATATCCCTTCGAAGGTGGTCCAGGCTTCATTAGGATTCTTACAGGAAGATATGTGAAAAAGGAGATCGAGAGAAATAAGACTGCAAATTGTTCTAAGTGCCTCATCCATGCGATTTAAGTACTTGGATTTTTCTATGGCTGATGTTGGTTTTGTATCTGTATTCAAGGTTAACCTATACAATTCTTTGGTTCAGAGATGTATTTCTAGTTTCTCCTTCCATGCAAAATAGTTGTAAGGTGTAAGAATGAACTCTTTTTGGAAATCCATCTTTCTGTTGTCTTCAATCTTTTGTACCTGCAAAACAATTTGGTGTAGCTTTTGCTTAGCAGTCCATCAGCTCTGATACCATGTAAATGTGTTGAAACTACACAAAATAGATCTATATAAACAATAATATAGACATTTGCAGAGATAATTTGAGAAAGAAGAAGAAGGAGAGAAAAAATAGAATAATTCTCATTAACCGTTAAGAATAATGAATAATTTACACATGATATTCTCTGTATAACTCAATGAGTGCACATTGGAGGAGAACCAATGTGCCATAGTGGTGGTCTAGAGTGATCTGGACACACACCAACAGCTACGGGAGTGAACTTCCACCTAGTCTAGTCTCTCAGGCAGTTACATGAGTGAACTGCCACTTAGTTGAGTTAACTAATCAACTAGTCTTTAGTTATCTGATTGAACAAAGAGTAGTGAGGAGTTAACTCAAGGAATCAAGGTTAATGCACCAGTCTAGTGATGATCCCAAGGAAAGTGCGCATTAGCATGGTGATGATCCCAATGTTGCATGGTGACAAAACCAATGTAGCATCTAAACTCAACTCAACTAGTCAAATTGAAGTGTCAACTGAAAGAGAATATTCTCTAGGTGGAACATTCTCCCCTAAAATATAGGAGACTATATAATGACTAATTATGACTAATAAACAAGGAAAAACCTTAGGAAAAAGAAATCCTTGGTGTGTGTGAAGTAACTCCAACAACGGTAAGGAAAAATTTGTGTGGGGCATGTCCCAACAACAAGCCTTTGATGACTTGAAGAAGCATTTGTGCTCATCCCCGATACTTTCATTACTGGACCTGCAACATCCCTTTGAGATCAAGACAGATGCTTTAGACTATGTTGTGGGCGTCATTCTCACTCAACACCACCACCCCGTGGCATATCATAGTGAGACACTATCAGAAGTTGTCTGTAAGTACCCTACTTACGACAAAGAAATGTACTCCATTGTGAAAGCCTGTCGCCAGTGGAGACATTACATTCTTGGGAAGGAGACAGTCATCCACACTAATCACAAGCCACTGCAGTTCATGCAAACCCAAGGAAAATTGCAGAATGGCCGCCATCAGAAGTGGTCCACAACTTACAATAGTTTCACCTCAACATCAAGTATAAAACAGGAAGTACCAACCGAGTTGTTGATTTACTCAGTCGACCTCCAGTCATGGCACTCACCATGGTGCTAGACTCTTGCAGACACGAGACCTCTGGATGACCCCACCTCTACGAGATAGACCCTAACTTCTCCACCACCTACCAAATGTTGGGTTCCAACTCATTGGTCGGTAATTTCCATATTCAAGATGGGTTGTTGTGTCGTCTAGGCCATCTGATGCAAACCCCCTATCTCTCCTAAGGGTTGCATGAACTCCGGTCAGGATCTTTGACTCAGGAGATGAAATGGATCTCCTGGTTCTGAACTGGAATCTTTAACACTAAATCTAGAGGTCCTTGTCTATGTTTTTCCCATGCAAACTAGAACTAGGCGCGAGCCTCCACTCCACGTGACCGCAGGCACGACCACGGACTTATCCCAAAAGGTGCATCATGTTTCGTGACTTCGGGGTTTCCAGTGCAACAACTCTTCAACTCCTCCAAGTCCCAAAACCCCAATGAGGGCTAATGGAGGTTAGCTCCTCCCCTTCCTCTGCTTGTGTGACCACACACTCGTGACCACAAGCTTTATCACAAAGACACATCGTGATTCACAATGTTGGGACTTTGTGATGCAAGGCGTTTGACTCCTCTGAGTCCCAAAACCCTGAAACCTGGCTAGGGGCCTAGAAAGTGCTATCCCTCGCTCCTATGCACCAGACGTGACCTTTCAATAGGAAATGGGTCCCAACTCCCAAATATTTCAGGATTTTGCAATTCGTCATTTTGGAAGTCAAGGACTTCTATCCTCCCAACTTCCGATACCCGATTCACAAAATAAATAGACGGTCCTCATCCCTCATGGTCTAATGGTCCAGTTCCTTTTGCAATTTCTTGATTCATTGTTTTGAAGGTCAAGTACTTATGTCCTCCCAACTCCCGATACCTGATTCACAAAATGGACCAATGGTCCAGATATTTCCTAGATCAATGACTCTTATCCCTCCTGAGCTTTGAGAGTTGAATAACTCTCACCGTTATCCTCCACACGGCTTCACTTGATCCAATGGCTTGCGGCTATTGGCATGTCCTCCTCGAAGGCTCTCCACCGTTCGTTCAGGTCCTTGACTAACCCTAGCCAAATATCTTGGCGTCGACTCTCCTGAACTTTGATCTTTCAGACTTAGATGATTTTCTAAGTCTCTGAAGGTTTCGACCTTCGCCTCTCCTGAGATTTGGGATTCCTGGATCTCACTAACACTTATTTGACGTGTTATTCCTCCTGATCTTTGTCTTGTGTCGACTTCAATTTCCTGCGCACTCCTTGCCTCTAAGGGATCTCAATAACACAGATCCAAGGGATTTGTTATAGAGAAATTCCTCCCGATCTCCTGGCATTCTCCTTTGGCTCAATGCACCCCTTGCGGAGCTTCAAATGAAGAGAAACAATTGAAACTGAAAACTTAACATTTACAGTTCCATCCACCCATAACGAGATTCACTCATTCATAAAAACACAATAACAGGGAATTGCAAAACAATGTTCACGTATGCATTGAATCAATTCTTCTATGTTATATTCAAAAATGAAAATGGCTACAAAACATCTTCAAATTACAACAGCTTGGAAAGCTTGAAATATTATGCCAACTTGGTGTTCTCTTACAACTAACTTCCCTCTATATTGCAGCTAACCTCATCTAGGCATACCAAACCTCTATTTAACTCCGAGGAATTTTTAGGGTTTCCCTTGCCTACTTATCTACTCTAAAACTTAATCTACTGGCTATCTTAGACCAGTCCCAATCCAGAGCCGACGTTCAAGTGTGTCTCAAATTTTTTCCGGCACTGAGTTCAGGTGTGCCTCAAAAAACCCATTGGAATGTCAGCGTTGAGGTTCTGGAAGAAATCTCACGTGCTGAGTGATCCCGCCTTTGCGCGCTTGCCAACAATGCTCCTGCATCATACTCCCCTTGACAAAAATTCATGGACTCTTGTCCATGAGCTCCTGCACCAACTTTCCCTACTTCTGGATAACAACTTCATTTTCCCAACTGGCATCTTCTACTGGGTGTCCCTTCCATTTGACCAGATATTCAAAATAGGTTTTTCTTTTGGTCTTCTTGTCAATCCTCTAATCAACAATTTTCTCCATCTGTGGTTTTTCTACTACAGGCATTTGTTTCTCCCACTGAATATTTTCTTGATCTTCTGATCCCTCTTTGTCATCTTTCCTATAAGGATATAGGCCTGAAACATTGAATATGGGTGATATGCCCACATAATCTGGCAGCTCAATCTCATGGGCGTTTGCATCAAACTTCCTCAAGATCTTACATGGTCCTATCTTCTTCATCTTTAACTTGTTATATGTTCCCCTAGGGAAACTTTCCTTCCTAAGGTGTGCCAAAACCTGATCCCCTACTTCAAATTGAAGTTCCCTGCGGTGTTGATCAGTTTTGTCCTTGTATTTCTGGTTAGAACTCTGCAACTGTCCTCTGATCTAGCTATGGAGTTTCTACATTTCAAAAGAAAAATATTTTTCTCCCGTGCTCCTGATCTCGCCCTGTTCCAAGTCTCTCAACTCAGATACTCCCCTTGGTTGCATTCCATATAGTATTTGGAATGGGCTCTTTACAATCCTCCTATTTGGTGAGTCATTGTATGCAAATTCTACTTGTGGCATAATCTGATCCCACTAATCATGATGCTCAGTGACTAAACTCCTCGATAAATTTCCTAAACTTTTGTTTACCACCTCAGTCTGCCCATTCGTCTGAGGGTGATAAGTTGAGCTGAAGGAAAAATCTGCCCCCAATTTCTTCCACAATGTCCTCCAAAAGTGACCAACAAATTTTATGTCTCTGTCTGAGAAAATGCTTCTAGGTAGGCCGTGAAGTCTTACAACTTAAAAACAGGTTTGCAACATGTGTCACATCACTATTCTTCTAGCATGGGATAAAATGTGCCATCTTTGAAAATCTATCCACAACCACAAATATGGAATCAAATCCTCTTTTCATTCTTGGCAATCCCAACACAAAATCCATGATTATTGCATCCCAAGGCCTCTCTAGTATCGACAATGGTTGATACAATCCAGTGTTCTGTCTTTTCCCCTTTGCATGTTGGTAGATTCTACATCTGTTCACAAATTTTATCACCTATGTTCTCATACCTGGCCAATAGTATGAACTGCTCAACAATGAAAACGTTTTTCCATAGCCGAAATGTCCAGCCAATCCTCCACTATGTTTCTCCTTCAAAAGATTATCCCTCATTGAGCATTTTGGTATGCACAACTGATTTCCTCTGAACAACAGTCCTTCCTGAATCATCTACTCTGTCCACTAACTTTTATCTCTCAACATAGGGTTTGTACATGCTTCATATGCTTCCTTGAAGTTTGTATCATCACAATACATATCCTTAAGGTGTTCAAACCCCAAGGTCTTCACCTAGAATTCCTGCAGAATCAAACATCTCTTGCTTAATGCATCAACAACCTTGTTAGCATTCCCAACAATATGTTTTATGACAAAAGTAAAATTCTACATAAACTCAACCCATTTCGCATGCCTCTGATTCAACTGTTCCTATTTGGCTATGAATCGAAAGGCTTGGTTATCGTTGTACAAGACAAATTCATGTGGGACAATATAATGTCTCCACTTCTTCAAGGCTTGAATTACGACATAGAATTCTTTATCATACGTGGAGTATTTTCTCTTGGTCTCATTCAGCTTCTCACTGAAATAGGCAACATGTCGATTATCCTGACTCAAAAATGCTCCTATTGCAACTCCACTTGCATCACATCTTACCTAAAATGTATTTTCAAAATTCGACAAGACAAGAATCAGTCGTTATGTTATCTTCTCCTTGAGTATATTGAAGCTCCTCTTGGCTTCCTCTGTCCATCTAAATGACTTGTGCTTCTTCTTCACTGTATCCATCATTGGCGCACAAATTCCATTGAAGTCTCTAATGAACTTCCTATAGAAACTTGCTAATCCATGAAAGCTCCTTACCTCAAACATGCTTCTTGGTGACGACCATTCTCTGATCACTTTCACCTTCAATAGATCCATATTCAATTCATTTGAAGAGATCACAAAACCCAAGTAAATGAGTTATGTCTTCATAAAAGAGGACTTCTTCAGATTTATCAACAACTTATCCTATTGTATCCTCCTCATCACTAATGTTAGGTGCCTCAAATGATCCTCTTTAGTCCTGCTAAATATCAGTATATCATCCAGATATACAACTACAAATTCACCAATGAAATCTTTCAGAATTTCGTTCATCAGCTTCATAAAAGTGCTCAGGGAATATGTTAAGCCAAATGGAATAACAAGCCACTCATATAGACCTTCATTTGTTTTAAAGGTTGTTGTCCATTCATCACCTTCTCTCATCCTGATCTGGTGATATCCACTTTTCAAATCTATCTTAGAGAAGAAGTTTGCTCCACTTAAGCAATCCATTAAATCATCCATTCTTGGTAAAGGAAATCTATACCTGATGGTGATCTTGTTAATGGCTCTCGATTCTGTACACATTCTCCATATTCCATCCTTCTTTGGGATCAACATGGTTGGTACTGTGCATGGGCTCAAACTCTCTCTAACCAAACCCTTGTCTAGAAACTCTTGTACTTGGCTCTTCACCTCCTCATTCTCTCAAGGTGTTAACTTGTATGTTGCTTTGTTCGGAAGACTTGCTCCTGGTATCAAGTCAATATGACGACTGATACTCCTAATGGGTGGTAATGAGTTTGGCATCTCATTCACCACTATATCAACAAAATTATCCAATAAATCCTGAACTTCCTCAGGAAAATCATCCATTGATGTACTTGTAAGGATAAATTTGGGTTTCCTTACCACAACAAATTGCATCTCCTATTCTTCCTTGACCTCTTTCAGGAGTTCCTTCCCACTCATGAGAAGTATGCTGGTGTTGGCTTCCTCTTTCACTTTATTCTCTTCTATTGGTAGCAACATATGTGTTCTACCATTCTTCTCCAATGTATATGTATTTTTCCTCCCATCATGAATGACATTTCTGTCAAACTGCCACGGTCTTCCCAACAGAATATGGCATACGTCCATGGGAATTACATCACATAGGTTTAATTTTTATAACCTCCTATCTTAATTTCAATCAGGCATTGTTTAGTAATTGTTACCTGGTGTCCTTTTTGCAACCATGAGACCTTGTATGGCTTTGGGTGTGCAGTTATCTTCAAATCCAATTTCTCCACCATCTTTGTGGATACTAGGTTGTTAGTGCTCCCACTGTCAATGATCACCTTGCATACTTTGTCCTTAGTCTTGCAGGTTGTCCTGAAGAGATTGTTTCTCTACACTGGCTTCTCAATTTCTGCCTTTGGTTTTAAGAGAACCTTCCTCAACATCAGGGACCTTCCATCCTCTTTTCTTGTTGCTTCAACATCTCTTCATTGTTCTTCTGAAATGTGAGCTTCACCTCCTCCTTCCTTCTTTTTCTCAGGGCATTCCCAAGACATATGTCCTATCTTTCCACAGGCATAGCACCTTATTCCTCCTCTTCCTCTTCCTCTAGAAGGGTTTCTTCCACCATCTTGTCTTCCCCTGGAACTTCCTCCTCGTTCTGAGTGACTGTGTGGTTTCTTAGCCTCATCCTTAGACTTATGTGCTCTATCATGGGTAACCCCCTTGTTTTTGGATGGGGCTAGACTCTTACCTCTTCCTTGCTGGTTTTATTTTCCGGCCAACTTCTCTTCTACCTTCAGTGCAAACTGATAAGCATCCTCCACGGTTCTGACTGACATCATGCTGAGCTCGTCCTGGATTTCATATCTCAATCCATTTATATATCTGACAACTTTTTCTTCATCTCTCTCCCTTTGTGTAGTTCTGATGTTTAGCCGATAAAACTCCTCGGTGTACTCCTTAACCGTCATCCCCTTCTGTCTCAGGTTCTGTAATTTCCTGAATAGGTTGATCTGATAGTCCTTGGGTATGAACTTAGCCTTCAACTTGGCTATCATTATGTCCCAACTCTTTATCCTATGTTTTCCTTTACTTCTTCTCTCAGCCTACAGTTCATCCCACCACAGTGTTGCATGCCCTTTTAGCCTGGTGACTGCTTGTTTCACCTTCTTCTCTTCATCGACGTCTTCATAGTCGAAATGCTTGTCCATGGATCTTATCCAATCCAATAGTTCTTCAGCATCTAGATTTACCTCATACATGGGAACCTCTATCTTAGCTTTGCTTCCCAATCTGGAAACTGCTCTCAACAAGCATTCTTCAGTAGCATCTTCTCCTACAACTTATTCAACCTCAACCTCTTCACTTTCTTCATCACTGACGTCTCTAGCATCATGTGCTCTTCTCTCCGCTACTTCTATTGTCTCCAATCTTGCGAGAAGTTCTTGCAACTCCCTCTCTACAACACGGTTGGCTAAAGGTGCCTCTCCTCGTCTCCTTGGCGACATTGTGCTGATTGTTTGTCACACACAGAGTACAACTTCAAGTTCTCTATCTCCTCCTTTTCTCTTTTTCGTTAGCCCGAAGTCTACAGATGAAGAAATTAGGCTCTGATACCACCTAATGCAAACCCCCTATCTCTCCTAAGGGATGCACGACCTCCCGGTCAGGATCTTTGACTCAGGAGCCGAAATGGCTCTCCTAGTTCCGAACTGGAACCTTTAACACTAAATCCACAGGTCCTTGTCTATGTTTTTCCTGCACAAACCAGCACTAGGCGTGAGCCTCCACTCCACGTGATCGCAGGCACGACCACGGACTTATCCCAAAAGGCACGTCGTGTTTCGCAACTTTGGGGTTTCCGATGCAACAACTCCTCGACTCCTAAAAGTCCCGAAATCCCGATGAGGGCTAAAAGAGGTTAGATCCTCCCCTTCCTCTTCTTGTGTGACCACACACTCGTGACCACTGGCTTTATCACAAAGATGGATCACAATTCGCAATGTCGGGACTTTATGATGCAAGGCATTTGACTCCTCCAAGTCCCGAAACCCAGAAACTCGTCTAGGGGCCTAGCAAGCACTAGCCCTCGCTCCTATGCACCCGACGTGACCTTTTGCTAGGAACTGGGTCCCATCTCCCAAATATTTCAGGATTTCATGATTTGACATTTTGGAAGTCAAGGACTTATGTTCTCCCAACTCCCGATACCCGATTCATGAAAAAAATTGACAGTCCTCAGCCCTCAAGGTCTAATAGTATAGATAATTTCGCAATTTCGCGATTCGGTGTTTTGGAAGTCAAGGAATTATGTCCTCCCAACTCCCAATACCTGATTCACGAAATGGACCAACGGTCCAGATCTATCCTAGATGAATGACTCTTATCCCTCCTGATCTTTGAGAGTTGAATAACTCTTGTCGTTATCCTCCACAAGACTTCACTTGATCCAATGACTTACGGCTATAGGCACTTCCTCCTCGAAGGTTGTCCGCCATCTATTCAGGTCCTCGACTAACCCTGGCCAAATATCTTGGCTCCAACTCTCCTAAACTTTGATCTTTCAGACTTAGATGATTTTCTAAGTCTCTGAAGGTTTCGATCTTCGCCTCTCCTAAGATTTGGGATTCCTAGATCTCGCTAACACTTATCTAATGTGTTATTCCTCCTGAGATTTGTGTTGTGTCAACATCGATTTCCCACGCACTCCTTGCATCTAAGGGATCTCGATAACTCATATCCAAGGGATTTCTTACAGAGAAATTCCTCCCAATCTCCTGGCATTCTCCTTTGGCTCAATGCACCCCTTGCAGAGCTTCAAATGAAGAGAAACAATTGAAACTGAAAACTTAACATTTACAGTTCCATCCACCTGTTGGGTATGTGTTATGTTATTTGCACGAGTAGTAGTGTCTAAGCGTCTGCGCCGGGTGCACAGGGGGGCGGAGCCCCCCGTGCGGGGGTTTGGGGGCAGCGCCCCGGAAAAAAAAAAATCGGGACGACATATTTCCGGGACCACATGATATTTAGGTGGTTTTTTCGACACATGGTTTTTTGTCGATGGTTTTCTATTTCCGGTTAAGGAATTAGGGTTTTGGACTAAACCAAGTCATCGGGTTAGGGTTTTGCATGTCGTTGGCTCCTATATTTATATTGTATTGTAAACAATGTAACACAGTGTATGAA
>SNQJ01S0011153.1:350013-388418 GCA_010110895.2 Picea sitchensis
TTGGAAAGGTATCGTCGAGGAGATTCATTTTGGGGGCTCAATCATGCCTTTGGCTATCATTGAGAACCTCGATCTCAAAAAACCTTCATTTAGGCCCTCAAAATGGCCCCGGAAGTTAAAACCTGCTAAAAATAGTAAATTGCAAAATTGCCAGAAAACTGTTTTGAGCCAGTCGGAAAAGGTGGGTGGCCACCAATATCCACCTGGATCATTGCATGTCAATGATACCATGACCATGAAGTAAACCCCAAGTCATACCACTCACTCACACTTACACTTTGATGGGTTTCTCAGGAAATACTCCTCTACTTGGGTATTGGCACACCTAATATGGTTCTATGATGGTCCTACCATACTTAAACTTGGTAAATTGCATAAAGTCATAAGCTAATGTGAAGTTTGAAAAATATACCTAATGTGAATTACTTACGTGGCTTTTTCATTAAATTATGACTCTCTTTTTATGATTCTAATGACTCTTGTATCTATGATGGTTGGTCTCACTTGATTCTTTGAGCCCTTCCTTGATGATGATGCACTCCTTGAGATGGTCCTTTGGAGGACGTTCATGATGCTTCTCCCACACTTCATGATGATGTTGCACTTTGTATGGAGGTCATTGCACACTTGATGATGAGCGTTGAGGCTTGGTTTGATGACATGGCATACGTTGATGATAGTACACCTCTTGGAAGAGGTCCTAGATCATTTTCCCTTGATGACATCATACCCTAGCTTGAGGATGTTGCATATTCGGAGATGACGTCATGCTTTAGGATGATGTGACATTTGCTTGAGCCAACCTAGCATTTGAATGATGAGTTGGCACCTTGGGGATGGTGAAATGTGATTTCCTTGATGAGGAGGCATGACCTTTGATGATGCTTTTCACCTTTTTGGAAGAGACATGACCTTTGGAGCCTTTGTAACCCATTGGAGGATGAAGTGACCTTCTATGAGCCCTCTACACTCACAAATGTGGATTTTTAGGAGGATATTGTCATGTTTTAACATTGTATCTTATCTTAAAGGCATTTTTGAGGAGTCGTCCTAAGACCTATATCCACCTTGTATCATGGATTTTTATGTTTTAGGGGCTTGTTAGAGACTCAGTGGAGAGCTTGATTTCATCATATATATAGTGAGTGCTACCTCATTGTAAATCATAGCAATTGATAGACATTACTACTACTTGTCTCTTCTATCTTTCTCTTTCACTATGGATGAATTATGTGCCTTCTTTGAGAGATGATATTTGGATGTTTTTCAAGTTTATATGGATGATTTTCATGGTTAGGGATTCATGGATGATCATTGATTCACCTAGTAAGTGCTCTTTCTAAATATTTGTTGGTTTATTTCTTGAATGTATTAAGCATTAATATGTTTATCAAAGTGGTGATAGTGCATGTTACCTTGTATTTCTCTTAAATAAATCTTATCTTGAAACCCTAGAAAGGTTTGTAGTGGACTACCTTCCCTTGTTATCATTGCTTAAATCTTGTTTAAGGACGTAGGGAAATTTTCTAAGGTTTGTAGTGGACTACCCTAGTTATTTTCCTATAGGATATATTTCTAGGGTTTGTAGTGGACTACCCTAGTTATTTTCCTACATGATAGATTTATAGGGTTTGTAGTGGACTACCCTAGCCTTCATTCTATTGGCTAATCCTTAAGGTTTGTAGTGGACTACTTTAGGGTTTACCCAAATCTTTCCTTTATCTCCCAAGAAAGTTCATATCTAGACTCGATATGCCCAAGAGGAGTAAAACGACACCAATATTTCTCTTTTCTAGCAAGTTCTAAACCCTAAATCACCTCTTCCTTGTTTTCCTAGGGTTAGATTAGGGTTTGCTGCAATTTTTCCTAAATTTTCAGCCATAAATGTGCTTGATGTCTAGGTTTTTATTGGCATCTTTCACCTTGAGATATATCTTGACATCATTTATTACATTGATGTTGTAATTTTCATCCTTTTAGGGCTTGACATCTTAGATATTTTAGGGTTGTTGTCTGCCATCTTTCATTTTAGCAAGTATTTGTTATATAAACCATAGTTTGGCTTGCATTGTCAGCCTAATTTTATTGCATGCTTAACCTATTTCAAGGGTTAATTTATTTTTGTTGTTATACTTGACATATTGTTGAAGAAATAATCTTTAATACATGTTTTATAACATCCATAGCTTTTCTCTTGGTTTATAGTGTTTGGGATATCTCTTTGACTTATTTTGACTTGCCTAATATCACTAATTGTCCAAGACACTTCACATATATAAATATGGAAATTGCGTCATCAAACCACATTGTACTTACCTTGATTACCTTGACAGGCTAGTGGTGGTATGTTTGAGTAACCAATAGAGGAGGCTATAGACTTGATCCCTTCTTGCTATAGGATTCCTTGAGGTTGCTAGGGAAGTCTCCCTTGTGTTGTATTCACCCTTCGCTAAAACGAAGGAAGTGATTTGCTAAGGTGAAAATGACAACACTTTCAATGTTGCACTTATCTTGCCCCTTTGAAAGGATTTGCACAAGGATGTTAGATTTTTTGATAATAGTCCCCACCATCACTTCATGATGCGAAGGGTAGAGGCATCTCCACACCTCACTACTTGTTCCTTGCTCTACATGTGCATAGACTTTACGATCACTTCTTTGATGTGGAGGGGACATAGAGGTAAAACCTCTCCTACTTGTGGTAAAAGTTGGAACCAACTTGCTCTTCCATTTTACATCCAAATTCCAATAAGGATAAACTTTTAATTCATTTTCAACATTTTGTTTTAAATGCAGTATATTAATGAACAGTAAAATCTACTCAAACGAACTTTAATTTTTAATTTATTTTTAAAATATAATATTTCCAACTTTTTCCGGAGAGAGTTACGAACCACACACAGCATGAACAGCGCAGTAAAAGGTTTGATGGAGAAAGGAGACAGTGACGTTGTGGGGTAAGGGATGGCGTGGAACAATTTATTATAGTGATTGTCATTTTGGTGTTTGCTCGGGCCACCAAAGCGGGGTCAGAGATAGCATCGAACAATTTATTATAGTGATTTTCATTTTGGTGTTTGTTCAGGCCACCAAAGCT
Source organism: Picea sitchensis (assembly GCA_010110895.2). Classification (NCBI taxonomy): domain Eukaryota; kingdom Viridiplantae; phylum Streptophyta; class Pinopsida; order Pinales; family Pinaceae; genus Picea; species Picea sitchensis. The sequence goes on from SNQJ01S0011153.1 coordinate 353,111, forward strand.
CATGTGCTCTGATGACTTCATTGAGATTGAATGCCTCTGAGGTCACTCTGCATAGTTTGTTGGGTTTTAACACTTCTCTGCTTCGCCTTCTTGGGCTGTAAATGCTAATGGTGGGTGTGCTGCTCTGAACTGGGTTTCTCTCAGATTCTAATGGTGATGGGGATGAGGACGAAAATGAAAATGAGAATGTGTGGGCGTTGTGAAAAGGTCCGTGTGATCCAACCAGACGGGCAAGTGAGGCAGTTGGAGCTGCCCATGAGCGTTGGAGATCTGCTCCGCCTGCATCCACACCATTATGTAAGAGAGGCCATTACCAGAAGAAGCAGATTCAGAGCCTCCATAATGCCCCTGGAAGCTCAGCTCGAGAGCGGCGGCATATACCTTCTCCTTCCTCTGCCCCGCCTCTTCCCCTCCTCCTCCGCCTCTGCCCCGCCTCTTCCACCTCCCTGCGCCTGCTTTCTCAGGGATAATCAAGAACAAGAACAAGAACAAGAGAGAAGGGCCAAATGTGGGCCGTCAATATGGATGGGGAAACGCCGCCAATACGGGCTCTTATTCTTCACTTCTTGCATTGCGCACTCGTGTAAAGTATCCCCAGAAGGGGTAGGGTTAGGGTTAGCGGGATCGATCCGTGGCGGTGTGATGAAGCGCAGCAGAATTTGGGAACCGTCGCTGGAGATGATTCTGGAGAACGATATTCTGTACCCGCAAAGCAGTAGCAGAAAAAGGGGGGAATTACTCCAAGAAAAGAAGCCTGGCAGTAAAAGAATTGAGCACCGAGTACCCAAGCCAAGTTCTTCCTCTTCCTCGTCCTGCAAGCCCAAGCCCAAGCCAAATTCCTCCTCCTCATGTCTCCGAACGAAGAAGAGGGATGCCAAGACAAGCGTTACTATTTTGTAATGGCAATTGCAGTTGCAGAACAGAAGATTGATGATGAGAGATCAGCAATTATGGGGTTATTATTAGTATTGGTATTATTATAAGTATTTGCTGTATTTAATTGATAGCAGCAGCTGCATCATCATCATCAACTAACGATCCAGAGCTTCTTTTGATCATTCAAATTCATGGTGTCTGTGGATCTGTGTGTATTATGGGTTCATCATGAAGTGGGTCTCATCATGAACATGGAACATGGGATGCGGTCATAGCTTGCAGAGATTCCAAACTCATCAATGTTCTTACCTGCTACAGGTCACACAGTAGCTCCCTTTTTCTGTTATTCTTGTAACTCTGTAGTTTTCTTTGTTTTTTTGATAAGACAGATCCTTGCATTTGCATTCATTGTTTTTATTTGCCAAGCTGGCTTTGTGGGTGCAAGCCTAGAGGCATCTGATAATAATTAGCGCATATTCTGCATGTAAGGACCTCCAAAAGCAGATTGACCCCACTCTGGCTATAAAATTGGGAAGTTTGGATTGGAAAAAAAAAAATAACATCACTGCCCCTCTCCAGTGTAAGTCATTTTGTTGTCCTTCAATTCAAACTTATCCTTGTTGTGTGGATTTCTTTCCATATTGGAATTCTGTTAAATCTTTTAATATGGAAGTTTTCATTTTCTAAGCATATACACCATGATGATGATAATATAAATTGAAACGATCGATCTGTCAATGCTCCTTTTTCTTTGTTAAAGTGGACTTTATTTTTTCTGCTGAATCAATGTTTCTATTTAATCTTATATTATTTAACTATTTTTTAAAGCTTTTGTTCCTAAATAAACCCACCTTTTTCTTTGTCCACGTGTCTCTTAATCATGGAAGGAATGCCTTTTTTTCTATTAAAAAGGTTTCAAAATGGTGGTCATAACAGTGATAAATTGCTTACATCTGAAGACAGTTTACATAGTATAACCATAGACAGAAGCAAAATTTTGGAAGCCATGTTGGCCTTTCTTTCCCAGTTTATAGCAATACCACCAAAAAATAAGCATTTCAACCACTGAACACACTTCAAATGAGGTAATCTGCAACCGTTCCAGAGTATGTGATCAGTGCATAAAAGGTACCTTTGCTCATTTGAAGGATTGGGTTTTATTGGGGTTATGATGAAAGTTAATCATAGCAATTGGTAAACAAATGATGATAAATGCAACTCAAATGTATGAAGAAAGTCACTTGGTAACTTGATATAATTAGAATATTAGATACATGTAATTAGAATATTAGATATTAAAGATTATGCCATAGTACAAACAATTATAACACGATAACACGACATGTTGCCTAAATTGATGTCAAAATGTTGGAAAAGTTGATGATGGAATTTTGTTTCCAAGCTCATTTATATAATTAGTTTTAATTAAATAAAATTATGAGTAGAAGATAAGGATGATAGTGAACAATAGGTGCTAATTAAATAAAATTATGAGTAGAAGATAAGGATGATAGTGAAGAACAAGTGCTAATTAAATAAAATTATGAATAGAAGATAAGGACGATAACAAGAACAAAGTGAATAATAACTATTGTTAAAAGTGGTCTATTCACATGTGGTATAGTGGTTGATATGAGGTGTTGCTATGATGTTACATAGATTTGGGTATAGATTCATGGAAATTAAGTTGTGGAGATTATCTAAATGAAAATGTGCAATGACAAAAGAGGGTGAAGGTTGATCAAAGTTCTTAGGCTTTTAGGGAGAAGGCACCAACATAAGGAAGAGATGCATTCCCTTGTTTTATTTGAGACTCCCTCTCTAGGCTGAATGGATCTTAGATGGCTCCAAGGAACATCACATTGATTGATCAATTATTTTAGTGGAAAGAGGTTGCTACTCTCAAGAATGGCTCCTAGTCGGATTCTCGCAGGCCAGAGCAATAAAAGGAAATTAAAGATTTCTCCTCTTCAAAGAGGTTGTTACTCCTCATTTGAGAATCCATTAGATAAGGTAGCAGTGTTGAAAGGTGGGCCGTGGTTTTTTGAATCTTCGGTATTGGTTTTTCTCTGTGGTCTGATCACTTTAACTTAGAAGAAGCTATCAAGGACATTCTCTTATTATGGGTTCGACTACCAAGGCTTCACTTGCATAATAACAAAGTGCCCAAAGTCATATGAGAAATGTTAGTCTCTTACTAAAACACAACTCCCAAGACACTTGCAATGGAGGCATTCCACTAAAATTGGTTCAAATGTCTATAAATTGAGGTCTATTGGATGGTATTTCTCTTGTATGGAAGGATCGAGAGTGGAGGTAGATACTAGGTAATGAAAATTTTAGTTGCATATTTTGCCACAATAATGGTCGTATCCTTTGGGACTACCTGTTCATATCAAAGGCCTATAAGAAGTGGAAGAAATGTCCCTAGTGGATGAAGCACTCCATAGGGAAGAAGTGGCGACGACATCCAAGGAGAGTGACTTGATAGCAAGCTCCATAGTTCAAGTGGTCATCGCAATGACCTCAAAAGGCTCATCAAAGGAAGGAGTAAGGCATCAAATCGTGTTCCAAGCAATGTTCTGACAGTGGGTTCAAAGGGGGACAATCAACCACCACAGGCCCTAGATTCCAAGCCATCATTAAAGGAGGAGAAAACCCAATGATTGTCCCTCCTTGCAGGAATAGACCACCTTAAGGTAGATTTTCAAGGGAGATCTCATAATGGATAACAAACATAAGCATAGTTTCAGAAGCACCGGCTAAAGCATATTTCCTCGGAACTTCCCAGATCTTCATCTCCTATTTGCATTGAGAAGTGAGAGGATTTGGTCCTTCAAATATTCCTTGATTTGCTCTCGTACTCATGATACTCTGGTGTTGTAGGAAACCTTTCCTCTAGCAGAAAATCTTCCAAAGATAAGGGCACTCCTCTAATGTTCGTAGATTCCTCTCACTTAAGTTTCGAGCACGAAACTCAAGGTGGAGAGGCAAGGAAGTTTCTTTTCTTTTTTTCTCTCTTTTTGTTCATGCAAGGAATCGAGATTCATAGAGACAACTCAGTTATGTGTATACACTCTTCCTAAGTCATGGAAATATGTGAAGCCTCGATAATAGGCATTAAGAAGTTCTTGAATAAATGTATTGTCCATATCAAGTGGTTGGTTGTAGCCCCGCTTATTCACAATCCAATATAATGTTGGGATATGCTAGATGGACCTTTTCCTTTTTGCTCTTGAAGTCATGATGCTTTGTATCAATTTTTTTTCCATTTGAAATGCAATGACCTCTTCCTTCTAAAAAAATTAGAGTGGTGGAAATTAAGTTGTTGGCCAAGTTTGACAATGGTTCATATTCAACATTATTCCAAAAAAAAATTGTTGTTGAAAGTGTAAGAGTAACATGTTGTTTCTGACATTATTTTGCATATTCTTATTTGCTATTAGATGACTAGAAAGGTTCTCTAATACGAATTCATTTTTCATTAACCTAAAATATTTTAAAAAACGAAGCCATGGGAGGTAGAATTTGCCAAAAAGGTTTTGCATTACACAATCTTTGTATAACATTTACTCACCACTTGATTAGTTGTATACCTAACCACAACTTCTTTCTTATGCAATTAGATTTCATGTATATTAGTTGTTTTGTATGTAATCTCATAATTTTGTAATAATGTTTTTAGACTTAAAGCCTTTATGATATTATATTTCAACAAGTGTAAAAAAATACTATCATGTAATTAGGGCTTGATTACTTTTATTTGTAACTGAGCTCTAAGTTAACATTTATCTCTCTTTCTCTGTAAAAGGAGTTTCGCCCCTCTCTCTTGTAATTTTCTTCACTTTAGAAATATAATCGACAAAGTTCATTGGGGATGTTTTTCCTCACACTAGTTGTGCATGTGCCCTCAATCTTTGTACATTTATTGTTATTTTCTTTTATTTAGACTATACTTTATCGTATTTCTTATAATTATTTTTAATTTCTTTTGTAGTTGCAATAGTAGCACCGTTTTGAATACATGCACATCGTATGTTGGTATCAAAGCACTGATTTGAAATTTCGGCAATTAGTGAAATGAAGATGACAAGAAATGGAGGTACTAACAATAATGCTAAAAATTGCACAACATGTAACCAAGGGAGACTTGAATGAAAGGTTTTAGAGGTCTATTGAGAAAATCAAACAGGTACAAGAGGAAATACGAAATGCGATTATTATCATATATCTAACTCACATACAAAAATTGTGTCCAAACCCTTTGTTGAATCAAGGTTCTTCATATATCACTCTAGACAGCCTCAAGGAGGATGAAGGCATGATTGGAAGAAGAAATGTCAACCTTGAGCTCTCTTATAATCTTCAAATTAAGACACTGCAATAATTTTTGGGGAGCTATTGAAGTGGAGTCCAACAAAATCAAGTTAGCCTTCTAAGTGCATGGCTTTTATAACTAGAAATATAAGTTTAACATTGACCTTCAACACCTAGAACAATTGGCACTTACATGGGAAGAGATATGGATGAGTAAACATCTCATTGTTGATTTCGGTGAGTTTGCAAATTCAATATCTTAAAGAGATGAGTGAAAGTGGCACAAACCCTACAATGTTTAGCATATTCCATAATGATATGTTTGTTGCGGAGAATGCAAAATGGTTTCAATTACTAAGTCTAGGGTAATGTTGTCTCCTAAAATAGTGCTAGGCATCCACATCAAAGACTTGGGATAAGAAATATAAGCAAATGTAGGATTATATGAAACTTCCTCATTAGAGAGCCATTGTTGTAGATATGATAGTATATCATCATAATGAAGCTTTTAGAAAGAATATTTTCTCTTTGAGTAGAAGGTATTATGCACAATGCATAAACCTTAGTTGACCAATATTTCAAAAATCCTCCATATTAGACCCTAATCCATGTTGGAAATGCTCTCAACCCTAGTTTAAAGGCCATTGCTTGTACCCTTACAAAAATTTATATGAAGATTTACCCCAATCTAACTTGGAATCTAAACCCATTGAGAATAATACAAAGTTGCTAGCTTGATTATCATGTTACAGACCCTGACCGACCCCCAACCTTAATAAAGAAGAGAAACCTTTGTCTCCCTTCTTAAAATGATTGGGCATGATTGTCTTGCTATCTTTACATTTTTGGCCAATATCAAATAGCACAAGGTTCTATATATGGTCAATCCTAATCATACACAAAATATCCTATATAGGAAACATGTTAAAACATTCAAGCTCCTTTATATTGTCTAATGCCTCCCCATCAAAATCTTGAATCAAAAACACATTGAATGTCAATGTCTACTGCATAATATGGAACTAACAATGGCAAACTATAACCTCAATGACATAGGGATTAGAGGTGTGGACGTTGTCTTAGGACATACTTCACTAACTACTTGAGGAAACTTATATCCTTTAAAAAAATGGTTGAGAGTATACCATCAGACTCCAATCACATGAAATGAAGAAAAGGTCATTTTCTTAGGACATACTTCACTAACCACTTGAGGAAAATTACATCCTTTAAGCAAAATGGTTGAGAATATACCATCAGACTCCAATCACATGAAATGAAGAAAATGTCATTTTCTATTCATGCCATGTTTTCACTATACAAAGGCATAACCTTACAACCCCTATATTCTAGTCATGTTTGAACCTCTCTACAAATATAAGGTGGTCATTTAGTATATGTTCATAGAGCTCCCAAATAACAAGGGTATAATACACGTTACAAGAAAACCTTAAACAACAACCATTTTTAGGATAATGAGAAACTCTTAAGCATTGTGTCTCTCTTAGAGTGATAGGCATCCAAAAGAAGCCACATAGGGCCAACTATGGGGAGCACATATAGGACAAACAAAGTGACTAGAGGAGGCAATTGCACTAAAAAAAATAGATGAGTGCAACTCTTGTACTCTTGTAGATGACCTTGCATAGTGTTGTTTCAATAGTATTTTCAACTTGGGGTTTTAGTGTTTCTACTTTGGGGATAAAGCTAAACAGGGGTGGGGGGTCATGTTGTCTACTTAACTGCAACATCTTTATTATTCAAATAGACTTTGTATATGACCTATTTTGTACTTAAGCTTGTAATTTTGTAATAATGGTGCAGTGAGGGGTGTGGCATGCACAATACACCTTCACTTGTTACTCAATGACCTACAATGGTTTATTAGAACATAAAACACACTAAGACTAACATGACAGTGTTCAATCTCTCACATGACAATATATAATTAGATTATATATGTCAAATGGCATTATACATGTTCTCATTAATGTCAACATACATAGATTATAGACTTATTTTTCTCCTTTCTACCTTACTTGGCTCTTTTCCAACTCATTGATAACATGGCTCTATGGGACTCAAATAGCTAACCAACTCTAATGGATGCAATAGTATTTATACGTCACTCATTGATTATGCAACTTTTTACGAATGATTTGGCTTCCTTAATGTCGCTACATCTTCCTTTGACTACTAAGTTCAATGTCCTAACTGTTTATATGCCTCATCTCTATCATTTTGTATTGGCCATTTTCCTTCATGGTTGCACTCATCTACTATCACTCATCTCATGTAGCACTCATCATGCACTCTTGTTTTCACTAACATCATTATCCTTCTTCATGTGTTTCTTTTCCTATTATGTACTTTTCACCTACACACCCAAATTCTATGTTGCACCCTTCTATCATACTCATGCCTCTTCACTCACACATCCATTTGTCACACTCGTGCTTCTTTACTCACATTTCCCTTTTGTCACATGCTTACTTCAGCCATGCTTTCAGTTTCACACTTGCCTCTTGTTTGTTCATACTTAAAATTTCTTGGATGCTTCTGCTTAGACTTCCCCTTGTGAATAAAACATTGTGCATCCTCGCACTAATTCAACACCCTCTACAATCATCTTCTCGCAAATTTTTAGGTACTCACCCTTGGAAATCCACATTATATCTATGTCCAACATGTGCTTCCATTTCATGAGTTAACTTTTTTAATCAATGTGTTGCATCCCAAAGACCTCCTCATTTAGAACTCTTGATCTAATTTGGGTTCTTCCTTGGAATCTACTTTCCCTAATTTATCTCCATGCATTCTTCTTATGCTTAATTATCCTCTTTTATCTTTGTGTCACCTTCCTTGTATATGTATATATCTATGACATTCAATCTAGGTAATATGTTAGATTGTTTCAACAACTCAACTTCATATGCATTGTTGCCAAATTTCTTCGGCTTCCTTTTTAGGAGGTATCTTTTGTACTCTATGTGTTTCATCCCAGTGACCTCCTCATTTAGAGCTCTTGATCTACTATGGGTTCTTCCTTGGCATCTACTTTACCTAATCTATCTCCATGTATTTTTCTTATGCTTCATTATCCTCTTTTATCTTTATGTCACCTTCCTTGTGCATGTATATATCTAAGACATTCAGTGTAGGCAATATGTTGAATTGTTTCAACAACTCAACTTCATATGCGTTGTTGCCAAATTTCTTCAACTCACATTTCACAAGGTATCATTCATATTCAATGTGTTGCATCCCAGTGACCTCCTCATTTGGATCTCTTGATCTACTCTAGGTTCTTCCTTGGCATCTACTTTCCCTAACCTATGTCCATGCATTCTTCTTATGCTTCATTGTCCTCTTTTATATTTATGTCACCTTCTTTGTACATGTATATGTCTATGACATTTAGTCTGGGAAATATGTTGAATTGTTTCAACAACTAAACTTCATATGCGTTGCTGCCAAATTTATTCAGAAATTTACAAGGTTTGATCTTGTTGATATTCATCTTGTTCTGTGTGCCTTTGGAATAATGTTCTTTACTCAAATGTACCATGACCAAATATTCAAATTCAAATGACTTATGTATGTGTTCTGCATTAATGCACTCCTTATACTCATGCTCATCTTCTTCAATATGTCTAGGAAATGCTCATACAACTACATTATTTTATTTTCAAATTACTTTGTTATCGCATTAATTGTAGTTTGGGAAAAACTCAACCCAAACCACAAAGGTGTGACAACTATGGGATTATTTACCCACTGTCACCTTAGATAAACGCTCCCCTCACTTAAGTGATGATAGAATCACCACAAGGGTGGAATACTAGGTGACCCTAGGGGGAATTGAGATGGAAAGTGAAAGGATATGAAAGGTGCCCCTATAGGTCAAGGTCAAATATGGAAAGGGGGCTTGAGAAAGAGTCTATGTTGATGTTTTTGGTAGAATTGAACATGTACTTCCACATTGGCATGTGTTTTGCATGTGGAAGTTGTCGGAAATATTCTAGTCTTGAGTTTACTTTAGTTAGAAGAAATTGATTAAAGTAAATTCTATTTATTAGTGAATTGAGTTATTTATGGAACCTGCTTAGCATGGGGCATGTAATCTAAATCTTAAGTGAGTGTGATAAGTAATCTCAACCATAGATCACTTTGGATATTAGAAATAGATTGTAAGCCATGATTATAAAAGAGAGGTTAGGAGAAGGAGGAAGACACTTGTGTTGAGGGAGTCGACACGGTTGGGAATTTTGAAGAGAGGTTGAGGTCGAGAGAATTTGGTGAGAGACCAAGGTAGGGACTTGTGTGAGATACACTTGTGAGAGACCAAGGTTGAGTGTAGAAAAGAAGGATTTTTTCTAGTAAGGATTGTAGGAGCAAAGAAGGACTTTTGCTTACACTAGAGTGAGGAGATCTCACTGGTTGGGTGAAGAGAGTTAATCCAAGTATTGATGAGAGGGTTGGATCATAAAGGATCATGATTCAAGATATTGGATAGGTGGAGAAATACTTTCATCTAGAGGTCATACAGGTAAAGGAGGAGAGATAGCAGAAGCAGACACAGGTGGGTTTCAGAGGATAGAAGTCACAGGGAAGAGCAGAGTCATACGAAGCTTGCCAGATGGGCTTTCTGTATATATCCACGGGTCAGAGTGAAGACAATCATGGATATCTACGGGTCACAAAAGGGAAAGTCACGGATGTTAGTGGGCCAGAGAATGGCAAGTCATAGATGCCTTGGGAAACATGCTAGTACATAGTTGTACAACAACACAAGAGTTTTCAGGTTTGTTTGCAGTGTACAATTCTCTTAGTGGGCCTTTATCCCTGTTACAAGAGCCCTTATTTGACCTTAATAAAATCATCATTGGACTGGTTTTTCCTCCGGGGTTTTTCCATGGGTTTACCCAAAAATCTTGGTGTTCATATGTGCTTGATTTGGTTTTCTTGTTTATGCTTTCACTGCATTTTCCCGTTGAGTAACCTAGTTGTGCTTTAACTCAATAAATGTATTTTGCTTAGAATTAACTGTCGAGTTCTAGGTTAGAGGAATATCAACATGGTATCAGAGTTGAGGCTTTGAAGGAAAGAGGGAGCCTAGTCTCTGAAGGGAGGAAACCAAGAGGACATGTCTTATCAAGTAAATAACCAACAAGGGCAATCAAAGGACAAATTTTCTAGGAAACGACAATACTCGGTAGAACATGTGTTTTTTCAAGTATATAGAGGCATCCGCGAGTCACAGTGTAGACAGTTGCAGACATCTATGGGTCACAGAAGGACATGTCACAGATATCCGTGGGTCAAAGAAGGACAAGTCACAAATAGGCCGTACAAGATAGTACATGGTAGTTCTAGTAGAGGGTTATTAGATCATATCTTGAAGATGGTGAACACACTGAAGATTGAGGATAGGTTAGAAGGGACAACAAAATTCTAGGCTTGGAAGGAAAGGATTCTTCTTATATTAGAGGAGAATGACCTCAAAGAGTATGTTGTTGTGGTTGCAACTCTTACTAATCCACATGAACTGACATTTCACAAGAAGAAGGAAGTGAAGGCCAAGCGAGTGTTGCTATAATTGGTGAAGGATCACTTGATTTCACACATTTCTAAGAAGAAATATGCCAAGGAAATATATGATTCTTTGGTGAGTCTATACCAAAACAAGAATACATCCAAGTTGCTACATTTGAAGCACCAACTTCAAGTTGTCAGGATGTCCAATGAGGACACGATTATGAATTATCTTATGAAGATTACACAGATCCGAGATCATCTTGCAACGATTGGCGAGACAGTACAGGTTGTTGAGTTGGTTAATGTAGCATTGACAGGTATTCCCAAATATTGGGAACCTTTTGTGTATGGGGTCTGTGCATGAAAGATAGTTCTAGGGTTTGATAGTCTATGGATTGATTGTATTCAGGAGGATACTCAGTTAAAGTCCAGGGATGGTTTAAAGAGGAGCCATGATGAGAACTTTGCTCTTGTCAGCACTACAACAAATCCATGTTATTTGCTCCCATTTTTTCTCCCTTTTTTGCTTCCAAAGTTGGTTTTAGTGTATTTTTCTTCAATTTTTTGAACAAGTTGACACTATTTATTGGGATGGAGCTATTCATGGATTTTTTTGCGTCAAACACAAAATTTAGGTGCTAAATTAGGTGCTAATAGAACTGAAAATTGCACCCCATTTAGCGTCGGAAATTGCGCCCCATTTAGCGCTAGAAATAGTGCCCCCTTTAACACTAGAAATAACGCCCGATTTAGCACCCTAGTTAGCACTAGAAATTGCACCAGAATTAGCACCAGATTTAGCGCCAAATGTAGCCAAATGTAGCCAGATTTAGTTTAGGTGTTGGGGGTTAAGTGGATAGGGGATTTGAGGATTATGGGATTTAGGGATTTGGGGTACATGGATTAAGGGTTAATGGATTAGGGGTTAGGGTTTAAGGGATTAAGGGTCAAGAGATACGGGATTTGGCGCTTACGTGTTAGGTAGTTTAATGGTTAATGGATTATGGGCTAGGGGATTAATCTTTAAGTGCTTAGTGCATAAGGGTTTATGGATTAAGGGATTAGGGATTAGTGAGAAGTGTTTAAGGGTCAATGGATTAAGGGTTAGGGGATTTAGGGCTTTTGTTTTAAGGGATTATTGATTAACTAAGGTTGAGGGCTTAAGAGTTAATTAGGGATTAGGGCTTAAGTCTTTAAGGGTAAATGGATCAGGGGTTAGGGGAGTTAGGGATTTGTCATAAATCTCTTGAAATTTCATGGAACCTCTTCCAACACGCCAATCACCAATGGCATCCACTGATGTCGCACTGTGAGTAGTGAATGGGGCCAACATTGAAATTTCTTCAAACCGTTATTGTGTGCATTGAAATTTGACATGGTTAGAATAGACACATGCCTTAATGGTATGTGAGGGTTTCAAGACTCAAGGATACTTGATGTCCCCACATAATTTTTTAGATCGTCCACGTTTGCATCAACGTTCATCATGCAGTCTCATTGTCATCATTCGCCATTCACATCTATGGAATGCTTGTCGAAACTCTCTTAAAATGTCATGGATTAACGTCTTCTAACACGCCCATCACCAATTTCATCCATCAATGTCGCAAGGTGAGAAGTGAATGGGGTTTAGCATCGGATGTGCCTAAATAGTTAATTAGTTGAGGTGTTGGGGGCTAAGTGGATAGGGGCTTTGAGGATTATGGGATTTATGGATTTGGGGTACATAGATTAAGGGTTAAGAGAGTCAGGGATTAGGGATTAAGGGATTAAGGGTCAAGAGATAAGGGATTTGACGCTTATGGGTTAGGTAGTTTAATGGTTAATGGCTTAGGGATTATGGGATAGGGGATTAAGGTTTAAGTGCTTAGGGCATAGGTGTTTATGGATTAAGGGATTGAGGATTAGTGTTTAAGTGTTTAAGGGTCAATGGCTTGGGGGTTAGGGGATTTAGGGCATTTGTGTTAAGGGATTAGTGATTAACTAAGGTTGAGGGCTTAAGGGCTTAAGGGTTTAGGGATTAGGGCTTAAGGCTTTAAGGGTCAATGTCTTAGGGGTTAGGGGTTAGGTCAAAATTTGACATGGTTAGACGAGACACATGCCTTGAATATGGTATGTGAGGGTTTCGAGAGTCAAGAATGCATGGTGTCTCTGCATAATCTTCAACATTCTCCATGTTTGCATGAACCTTCATTATGCGGTCTGATCATTTTCATCATTCATCATTCCCATCTACATAATCTTTTTCGGAATTCTCTTGAAATGTCATGGAATGTCTTCCAACACACTCATCTGAAATGTCATCTACCAGCCCAACACAATGAGCAGTGATTGGGGCCAACGTTCTTCAAAATGTGTATGTATGTGATGAAATTTTACATGGTTAGTCTATGTGAATGCATTGACGGTATGGGAGGGTTTAATTAAGTCTCAATGAAATCATTGAGATTGAATATTGATATAATTTTGATATGAAATAGAAAAGTAAAATTGAACTTTAATTTATTAAATTTTCACCTAATTCTAGGTGATTAAAATCTTTTATTTTGTTTAATTATTTTATGTTTAGTTCTTAATAAAACATAATAAAATTTTTATGCCCAACATTAAAATGCAAACAATATAAAAATAATGAAATTAACAAAGTTGTTTATTCAAATCATTGTGAGATACTTGCATATTTTATTATAATTTTATTAACTTTTGTGTCTTCATGGACATATGTTGATACAAAATGAATGGAAGAAGCATACACGTAATCCTATGTTTTTCTGCCAACAATTCATACCATATCTTGAACACTTTAACGATATTGCAATAGGTGATTTTTATTGACACAAATACTACTGAACCATTTCAAGGACTAGGCCGTAAGAATTATCATTTTTTAAGCATGGATTACAAATAATTCTGAAATCTACAAGTCTTGGTCATTAACATCATTGTCTGCAACAATGTCATCTAGTGTATCATTTTCAATGTTCATATGATCTTTCAAGTAGTTAATATTATCATCATCCTCATATTGACCTGCATCATCTTCATCATCATTGAAATTTGACTGTAGATCATCCATATTGTTACCATATGTATTTGGATCATCATTTTGTATACCATACATATTGTTGTCTTCCATAACATCATCTAACTTTGGATTGTTGTCTTCTTGTGCCTGAACATCACCATCTTCAACATCATCATGGGCGTTAATTTATTCGATGTTCTCTAATCCATCTCTCTCATTTTTTTCACCATTATTGTTTTGATCAGTATCCACTAATGCATCGTCAAATACATGCCTTAATATTGGATCATAATGTATGACAAACAACCATTTCGGGTCCAAAATATCTTCATAGAAAAATACATGCACATGAATGAGTACAGACATATATTAGACATATGTTATAACAATTTTATTGATTAATAAACACATGTATATATTCACAATAAACAATGTATTAATACATTATTGATCACTACCGCTTCTTGTTTGAGTTAAAGAAATACTTGCCCACAATGAATTGGTAGAACATAAGACTCCTTATCCTTCGGTAGGAACCTTGAAGAATCTATAGAAAACAATCCACTATGGGTATCATGTCTTCGTTTCCTCTCAAATGATTCATTCCATCTACACTTAAAAATACAACATTTAAAAGAGCGATAATCCAACTCAATAATTTATTTTGTTTTCCCAATATATTGTAGATTTCCTTCAATAATATTCTTATCTTTTGAGCTTGATCGACTGGATTGCTTGAAGTCAACCATGATGCCACAATTGAAGGAGTGTCTCTTTACATCTACACGTTCTACACGATAATGTCGACCATATGCCCACACTGCTAGATATTTCATCGCCTGTGAAAGACCATTAATTTCGGTTAAAACAAATAAAATGATGAATATTAAAATAGTTAATAGTATCAAAATTGTAAGGAAACAACATTTTGTAAAATTCCAACTGTACCTTTCTTTCACATCTTCTAGACATGTTGATTTCATCTTCTATTAAGTTTGAATCTATACCCGCATGTTCTATTTGATTTTGAATTTGTTCAGTAACCCATTCTAGTGTGCAATATTTTCCCCATTCCCCTTGTAGATCAATAGGAAATGGGGTATTCCTTGGGTTTGATCTCTTAAATTCTCTCTTTTTTTCTAACACTTCTTCTCTTTTTTTATCATACAAATCAATCCATGTGTTCATAAAGTCCATGTGGTACATAATGAACTTGTCGAGTATAGCACTTTCGTCTACACTTATTACATGTCAACAAATTTATTTCAAACTTCAAAGGCCATTTTGTTAATTTGAAAAATAAATTATAGAGTAAATTAATGATTGCAGTAAAAACAACCACAATTAAAATGAGTTTACTTACTAATTTATACTTGAACACCATTATATTGTGGTTTTTCTCCATCAATAATATCTGATGTTCGTTCTTCATCCTAGAATCATGTCCCATCTTCGAAATACTTACCAAGGAATTCACATAGGAAGAAAAATGCTTCATTGAGTATATACCCTTCAGCCATGCAACCCTTTGGATGTGTTTTTGGTCGGAAATATATTTTTAGAGTTTTCATATATCTCTCAAAGAAAAACATCCACATCGTTGATATGACACCTGCCAATTCAATGTCATCGACTAGGTGTATAATTAAATGGACTTGTAGGTCCATGAAACTTGTAGGGAGATCCTTCTCAAATACACATACAATTTCTGCAATTTTCTTCTTCCATTTTGGCACTTCACATTCGTGGATCTCCTTGGATGTCACCCACCTAATATAAAAATAGTAAATTAGTATGAACCTTTAGGAAAAAATTAAAATGAAATACAATATCTCCATGTCTCTCACACATGAACATTCCATACCACATACCTTGCAAATGTTAACAATTCACTTATGGCATTCCTCAAGTCAACGGTAAGACATGAATCCCCCCTAATTGTCAATGGCATGATATGTTGTCAAACACATTTATGAAAGGTCATTAGTTATTTTTTTCACACAATAGAATACCATAATATATAAATGATGATATATAATACCTTCATAAAATTATGAAAATAATGTGTTTTAAATCTTGTGATATGTCCAGTTGTAAAAGATTTAACCAATGATGACCCATAGCCAGTAGGTGTCCTTATTGAACATATGTCACTTTTTATTTGGTATAGCTCTTTCTTTTTCAAAATCCATGGAACTTTTTCATATGATTCATTTTCCATGTTTGGCCACAAATGTTTTCTATCTAAGTTGGTACGCGAAAGAGCAATATCTCTCCTCGGAGACAAGGTGTCCTTCTCTTTTCCTGATATATGTTGAAATATTGAATCTGGGACATTTTTGAAGATGTGCATATGATCTAATAGGTGAGATATTAATAGATCCTTCCAGTAAGGGAGATCATAAAATATGGATTTCCTTTTCATCCCTTCTGACATCTTAATTACAACTTGTTCTGGTTTTTCAATATAATCACCTCCATAAAAAAAAATCCTTCCAATCTTTCAATTCAGCATCTTCATACTTTTTAAGCCAATCAACTAGACCCATAATCATGGGAGGGCCTCTATTTTCAACTTTTCCATCAAATTGATTCTTATGGCGGTTTCTAAACCTATGATCTGGTGGTAGAAAAACCCTATTGTTTGCATACATAAATTTATGTAGATCTTTAGAATACTGCCCTTGAAATTGTTCTGCACATCTTGGACATGCAAATATCCCCTTTGTTTGAATCACTGCAATTCAATAAGTAAGGTTAATAACATCAAAATAATAGTATAACACTGATTATGAGAGTTGGGATGAAAATAAATTATTAGTGTAAATACGTAAAAAAAATTGTCTTACCGGAGAAAATACCAAGTCCTGGGAAATCATGAATAGTCCAACATAGCAGAGCATACAATATGAAGGACCTATTTGAAGGATGACATGATATGTTATACATTCTTATGCCTTTCCATAGCAGTTGTTTCTCATCAATTAAAGACACAAGATAAACATCCATGTTTTTAACTTGATGTTTTCCTGGAACAATGAGAGTCAACATAAGGTTCTCCTTTCTAACACTCATCCATGGGGGAATATTGTATACTATCAATCTGACTGGTCAAACACTATAATTTGAGCTCATGAAATAGAATGGACACACTCCATCAATTGCAAGACCAAACCTGATACTACGGGGTTCATCTTTGAATTTTCTTGGCCATTTTTCCTCTATGTGTTTCAATGCTTTGGATTCGGTTGGAATTCACATAAATCCATATTTACTCCTATTCTTTGCATGGCAATCCATCAATTGTGCAAGTGACTTGCAACAAAAAAATTCATTGAAGTCTAGGTATAATTGGCATGTGACGTAAAACCTTCTTTGGAACTGTAGTACCTTGTACATCTGTATGATATCTCTTCTCTTTGCATACATGACATTCTACCTTGTCTTCATATTCATCTATGTATAAAATGAAATCATTTATACATGAATGGATTTTCTTATATTCAATTCCCAACTCAACCAACAACTGACGCGCCTCTCTGCAAGTTGATGGCAACACTTTCTCTTCAGGAAGTATTTCGGTTTTTAGTGCCTTATAAGATTGTCAAAGATTATATCAATTGAATGTTTGACTTAAGATGAACATGTTTGATATGTCAATATATATTAGGACTATTCATAAACGAATTACAGACACTAATTTACAATGCATTGTAAGAAATAGATTTCAATTCACTTCAGTAGGGTGGTGAATCCTTTGTCTGACCAACCAAATAGTGACTTGATTTATAATAATATTAATGTGCATGACAATTTTGAGGTTCTACTTGCACCAGATTTGAACACGGGTGTCTTTGTTGCTTGCTTGATTGATTCTTTCAGGTTGTTATCATCAACATTACATTGATAGTAATTACCCCTACCGTCATTGTTACTATCATCCATATGATCATTGTTGTCATTATTTTTTCCATCCCCAAAGAAACCTATAAGAATTTCATTCAATCCTTCTTCATGCACTTCATTTACACTATCATGATCATCATCAACAAGGCTAGGTGGCATGTCGTCAGCGTATGATAATCTCGTCAGTTTTTCAAATTTCTCAAGTGGTAGAATTCTCTTTAAATATGCTCTTTTCATCGTGGTATGGTTTAAAGGATAGTTTGGATCATCTCGTCCAAATATTAATAGCTCAGTTGGATATTGGGTATTAGTAATCGTTATTTCATCATCATCCTCTACATATCAACAAGCACAACCATTATTTAATGTATGGCAACAATTGGATAAATCATAAATGTATCAATTTCAAAGAAATATAATCAAACATGGATTAAAAAATTATAATATAAAAGGTATGAACATATATACATCAATATAATAGTCTTGACCAACATTTTTTTTTAGTACAATTATTTGTTGTGTCTGGAGGATCCATTGTCATATCCTCTTCCACCCACTGTGTTCTTTGTGATTTAATATTTTTAAGTCCACTCCCACGTACATATGTCTTTTTTCTTTTGCTAGTTGAACGCTTAGGTTGTGCACTTGCTCCAATATCTATCTGAAATAATAAAAAACATGCGTTAATTTATTTCAATATTGGATAATACACTATAAATTTAATAATAATGTGAAAAAGGATGGACGTATCACAAAATGATTCCTAAGATAAGTCAAAATTTGATTACCTATTGTCCCGCGACATCCATTGTGTCCTTATTTGATATGACACAATATGTTTCCATGGTCTCGTCTGGCCCCTATAATACACAACATAGTCCATGATGTTTAGTACACCAATTATATCATTTCAACTGATATTCTATCCAACACAAAACCTCACTTTACTCATATATTTGACATATTGATATACCATTATCTCTTCTATGTTGTAGCATTTGTGAATTCATAAACACCATACTCATTTGGTTGAGGTTGATTTATCTTCTTACCTTTATTGTATCTACATATTCTGTATCTAATTCTATGCCCACCCACTTTCCTCTCATTGATTTAGTAGGGATACATCATCCACGTCCTCTTTCCATGGCCTCCTTTGGATCCTGTAATACAAAAAAATGACATTAGTCACATGACATCTATGCACCGAGAGAATGTTGTTAATATTATCTTGTTAATATGATCGCCTTTCACAGTCCAATGCAATGGTATGCAATTGGTATGAAATGATATGAAATGGTATGGTATGGTATGGTATGAAATGGTATGCAATGGTATACCAATACCAATATCAATACCATATACCATTGCACAACAATCGTATTGGTATTGGTATTCGTATGCATTTCCTTGACTTTCCATGCCATGCCTAGACTTGCCATGTCTTTCATTGACAATCCATGTCTTGTATTGACAATTCATGCCTTTCCTTAACATGTCTTTCCTTGCCTTGACGTTCCATGCCTTACCTTGACATGCCATGTCTATCCTTGTCATGTCTTGCCTTAACAAGCCATGCTTTTCCTTGACATGTATTGTCTTGCCTTGACATGCTATGCCTTGCCTTGACATTCCATGCCTTGCATTTCTTTTCCTTGACATGTCTTTCCTTGACATTCCTTTCCTTGCCTTGACATGCCATTTCCTTGCCTTGACATGCCATGCCTAGCCTTGCCATGCCTTTCCTTGACAAGCCATACCTTTCCTTGAAAATCCATACCTTTGCTTGACATGTATTTCCTTTCCTTGGCATGCCTTGCCTTGAAAATCCATGTCTTTCCTTAACAATCCATGCCTTGCCTTGACATGTCTTTCCTTTCCTTGACATTCCATGATTTTACATGTGTTGTCATGTCTTACCATGAATTTCCTTGTAATTCATTTCCATGCATTCCCTTGCCTTGCCTTGCCATGCCTTGCCTTGATATGCCATGCATTGCCTTGACATGCATTGCCTTGACATTCCTTGCCTGTCATGTCTTGCCCTAACATGTCTTGCCTTTCCTTGACATGCCATGCCTTGCACTGGCATGCCTTTCCTTGACATGCCATGCCTTGCATTGACATTCCATGCCTAGCCTTGCCATGTCTTTTCTTGAAAAGCCATGCATTTCCTTGACATGTCTTGCCTTGCCTTGACATACCATGCCTTGCATTTCCTTGAAATGCCATGCCCTACCTTGACATGCCTTGCTTTGACTTGACATTCCATTGCCTTGCCTTGACATGACATGCCTTGCCTTGCCTTGTCTTTCCTTGACATGCCATGCCTTGCCTTGACATTCCTTGTCTTTCCTTTCCTTTCCTTTCGTTGTCTTGCCATGCCTTGCCTGGCATGCCTTGCCTGGCATGCCTTGCCTTGCCTTGACATGCCTTGCTTTGAAAAACCTTTCCTTGCATTGACATGACTTTCCTTGACATACCATGCCTTGCCTTGACATGACATGTCTTTCCTTTCCTTGACATGCCATGCCTAGAATTTCCATGCCTTGCCTTCACAAGACATGCCTTGCCTTGACATGTCTTGCCTTTCCTTGACATGCCATGCCTTGCCTTGTCATGCCATACCTTGCCTCGACATGCCTTTCCTTGCCTCAACATGCCTTGCCTTGACTTGACATGCCATTTCCTTGCCTTTACATGCCATGCCCTTCCTTGCCTTGACGTGCCATGACTAGCCTTGCCATGCCTTGCCTTGACAAGCCATGACTTGCCTTGATATGTCTTGCCTTTCCTTGACATGTTATGCCTTGACTTGCCTTGACATGTCATGCCCTGCCTTAACATGCCATGTCTTGCCTTGAAAATCCATTCATTTCCTCGACAAGCCATGCCTTTCCTTGACATGTCTTGCCTTTCCTTGGCATGCCTTGACTTGCCTTGACATGCCATGCCTTGGCTTGCCTTGACATGCCATGCCTAGCCTTTCCATGTTTTGCCTTGACAAGCCATGCCTTGCCTTGACATGTCTTTCCTTGCCTTGACATGCCATGCCTTGACTTGCCTTGACATTCCATGCCCTACCTTGACATGCCATGCCTAGCTTTGCCATGCCTTACTTTGACAACCCATGCCTTGCTTTGAAAAGCCATGCCTTTCCTTGGCATGTCTTGCCTTGCATTGGCATTCCATGCCTTTCTTTTCCTTGACATGCCATGCCTTTGTTTTCCTTGACATTCCATTTGTAATATCCCAAGGCCGAGCCCTAGTTGTAATTATGAATGTAACATGTTTTGTAGGCTGGTGAGCAAAATATTTATAAGCTGATAGGATTATGTGTTTATTAGGATGAAGAGCCTAGATGTTAAAGCCCAGGAGCATGTTTGGTACATGTAAATATTCATATTATTAATATAAACAACATCGATACGTGTAGACCTACCATGAATAAAGAGTATGGGGGACTAAGCTCCACTAGGATGGGTAAGGGAAGGGGGGGTTGAGAGACTAGAAAAAGAGGCTAAGCTTGAGGGATTAACGCAAGAGAATATTATAATGTATTTCCTTAGATTACTAAATTTTGGGGAAATAAAACTAGTTATCCTAAGTTTCGTTAGGAGGAGGAACATGTTCTAAGTGGAGAGGAACGTGCTCCTGGAGAGCCATGTTTCAACTCAGGTACATGCAATATAAGTGATAATTCATACTATTTTGGGAAATATCTTGGCCATTTTTGCACCAACGTACCTAACAAACACCGAGTACCCTAGCACACCTTGTTGAATTCCTGAACCACACCGAACCTCTACAACAGAACCGAATTGACACCCCTGCTACACTTGTTCCCTTAGGGGTTCACGATCCATTCTGGCCATCTTTTTGGAGGATTTTACTCTCAGCATTGGGACCAGGTGAGCCATTCGTTGCCCGATTCACTCACGCACTGAGCATGCATGTAGTCGGTCGATTCTACCATTGTTCAAGCCTTTACCTTCGTGAACCTGTGTAAATTGTTGAGTCATCCTGTAACGAACCCCTCGACCAACTTGAGGCCGGGGTACGCCACTCCAGAGCAACCACTCATGCTCTCACACCAATCGGTAACATTTCTAGCCATGAGGTTGGACCATGCTACTCTAGGGAACATTTTCGTTCCCATACTGCGAAACATACAGTAGCATACCCAGTAGTCAACTAAGCAATGCCACCTAAATTTACTCTTTAGACTGCATGCAACTAAAACATATACATACAGCACGCTCGCAAAAGCTTTACATCTAAACATAAACAAACCATTACTTTTTGTAACTCATAACTTTTATATTAAAATAACAGTAATTATCGATATGCATCATTTACAGAAAATTACCATAAGCACACAAGCATTCGTAGTCACATATATGATAAAATCATAACATGGTCATGTAAATAACAAAACATCATATCCATATATCATACAATTGATACTTATCTTTAAAAAGACTGTCACCAACTGCTTACAGACTGTCCATGAACCTCCCAGCCATAGATTACACTGTTCATCACTCTCAACAGTGAATCAATCCCGAGCTGGGACTGAACGCCACCTAGGGTAAAGGGATTCCTATCCAGGCTAAGGCTCATGGAAAATAGGAAAGACTCCATCTCAGGTGCTCACTCAACTAACAGCCTACAACCTCTCATTCCCCACATGCCTGTCCCACCCAAGGAAGTGTGCCCCTTCTCTGCTCAACAATCCTTCGGCTGCCCCACTTTCCTTCCATGGCTTTAGCAACATGCCGGACCAGAAGTCTCATAGCATTGTAGCTACAGTTTAGCACCTATATAAATCAATCCCCAACAATTCTCTCACCCAGAGAACTTCTCACGGGCCTGACAACCCGCTTCTTCAATCTCGCTCCAAGATAACCAGGTACACCAACCAAAAGGGACGAGGAACATGTTTCGGAAAGGTGGAATGGATGTTGCAAGGGTAATGGAATGTATCAATGAAATGGTCATGGAGTCTTTGACTGGATAACTGAGTGTGTTTTGGAATCACTGTGAACTCTCTGTCAAAAATAAGGGTCAGTTTGCTGGTTCCCCCCCCCCACCCTTCCTCTCTCCCATTCGTAAACTAATCATGAAAGTGATGGATAGAATGATCGTCCAACTTCTGGTAAGAATCCCCATGGAAAAGTGACCAAAAGAGCTAAGCCCCCACGATATGAATGCATGTCCCCAAATTGACACTTGTCATATCATAAGTTACGTTTGTCCACTTGTCCCCAACTTTAGAACTTAGGATAAATTATCCATTCCACTTGTCCCCAACTTTAGAACTTAGGATAAAATTATCCATACTTTATGTTTTGGGAAATATTAATATAATATTCCCTTGACTTTTGGCCCTCCCTTTCCCTAACTGGTGAAGTTCAGTCCCCCATATCTTTTATCGTGGTTAGTCTGCACGCAGTGATGTATTTTATATTAATCATGAGTCATGTACAAAGTAGGTGCATTGGCCCTTGACATCTAGTCATGATGGCCTAAGTCCAAGACATAAGCATTCTGGCTTATAATACTGGCTCACCAGCCTATAATGCATATTATATACACAAAGGTTCGTTGACCTTCATATTGCGCGCACTTAGTTACTGTGCGTTGTATTCTCTATCTTTAAGGTTGCATGCACCTTAGTTACTGTGCGCAGTATTCAGAAATGTGCACATTATATCCCTTTACTGCGCGGTATATGCGTGCACCATGCCATGAAAGGTGTATTACAAAAATGATGTCTAACAACTCACTAGCTTAAATATACTTGGATTATATTTACATCTGGGTTCGGCCGAGGGATATTACACGTCCCTTGCCTTACAAGAGTTTTCTACTGTGGTTACCTGGTTGACTTAAGAGATGGTTTGAAGAGGCAGGTTGTCAAGCTTGTGGGTAACTCTCTTAGATGAGAGAGTGTGGATAGAAGAAGTAGGTTTTCAGGCTCGTGAGAAACTCTCTCCAGGTGAGAGGGTGTGCTCAGGAAGTGAGTTCCCTTGGAGGGAGTCTAGTAGCAGCTACAAAGCTCTGAGAATTCCTGATATGACCTATTGTTGAAGCCCAAGGAAAGGGAGGTGTAGTAGTTGATGGACTGTGTGACAGTGAAGGTGTACACTCCTAGGGTGGGACATGCATGTGGGGAATGAGAGTTTTTGAATTGTGGGCATAAGTGGCTCCTTGGGGGAAATCGTTCCTATTGTACTATGCAACTTCATGTTGTCCTTGCCTAGCCTAGGAATCCCTTTCCCGATGGAGTTTAGTCCCAGCTCTGGGGTGACCCACTATTGAGAGTGATGAACAACGTGGTCTAAGGATGGGAGGTTCGTGGAAGGTCTGCACACAGTTGGTGTACTTCAATTAAAAGATAAGTACCATTTCCAAGCTTAGCTACATGTTGTGTATTTATATGTGTTGTTATATTTATGGGTTTTGTTTGTGATTACTGCATGTATGATTTTACTGCTATTTTTGCATTATGTCGTGTGCTAACAGAACGCAAATCATCTGTTAAATATTGGTATGTGTTATTGTCGCTTCCGCAAGAATATGTGTATGTACATAATGTTTATGTCTGGTTAAAATTTCATTTATATATATATATATCCTCTCTAACATGTTAGTTTTCTGAGGTAGCATTGCCTGATTTGAAGTTGATGGTCAGGGATGTTATAAATTGGTATCAGAGCATTATTTGGAGTAGCATGGTCGGCCTGGGTGGGCGGGGGTGTTACAAAATGGTATTAAATCCATGGTTTCAACATTGAGCATGGATGGTCAGTGTAGGTGGTTAATGAAACATAGGTTTACGAGTGAGTTGTTGTCAAAACAGACAAAATATAAGTTAAGAACGCCCTTGGGTGCCAAGAGAAACCTTGGCCATGTTATGAATATCAAGAGATATAAGGGTTTGTGTAATGGCAATATATAAAGAAGCCGCAACAACTGTTGTGATGGGCCACAAGGTTTGAATTTGAGGCGTAAGATATACGTAGGAGAAAGGCCAACCTTTCCAGTCGACAGATCTGGAGGAAGGTGCATGAGAGTTAGCCTCCAAGTCCTTTGGACTTGGCGACTTCGAAAATTTTTATGTGTTATAAGAACAAAAGGGGATCCCAAAGTTCCAAATTCCCTGAGAGGATCTACACTGTAGATCCAGGGAGAAGTGTTTACCGTTGGACTGTGCTAGTGTGAACAGTCTCAAAGCTGAGGAACAAAAGTGGCGTAGAATGATGACATCACTAGTGGTGACGTGGACCTTTCCTAGACATGTCACGTGCCACCACCTTAATTGTTGACAATTGTAATATGTGGACCCTGGAAGATAAAGTAGTTCAAAAGTTTGAATTTTGGGAGATTTGAGGAATGCGAGTGTAAAATATTTTGAAGCCCGAAGTCTCGAATTGTCGTGGCCTACTGACGTCACTAGGGATGATGTGGACACATGGGATGTGTGCCACATGTCAGTGAGTTAAGAACCTTTTCAATATAGAAACTCCAGTTAGAACGTAACACATGTCACCCGTCTGATTGGACCACGTGTCCTCTTCTAGTATTTTTCCACGTGGCACTCCTCTCGAGCATGCGTAGTGGGGCCCCTAATGAATACAAAAACAAATAGTTAAAAAAATTGGGAAAATAATTTAACTAGACCGGGACCACAATAAATTGAACCCAGTAGATGTGTGGCGCCAGATCATGAAATCTGGAGACTTGGTACTCTGGAGGAAAGATGTTATAGTTATCATTGAACAAAGAACTCCCGAAGGCCGAAGTCTACCTCGACCGTTGATCAAGGAGGACACGTGACAATCAATGCAGTAGTTCGGGGACTTGACACTCCATAAGAAATGGTTCATGATTGAGTGGGAGGAAGAAATCCTCAAAGTCCCGTAACACCGAAGTAACGTGCATGATGACGTCACTAGGGTGACGTGGAAGTATTCAGAGATTCGCGGTTCAGGAGTTTTTGGGTGTGCAGATGTGAAATCTTCCGAAGCTCCGAAGCCCCGAAGTTTCAAGACTATGGATAAGCGCCTGACTAATAGCACTTGGTCACAACCATGGTCACATGAAAACTAAGGGCTGAAGAAAAAGGAGCTAGCACCAGAAAATTGTTGCAGAATAGAGCAAGGCTTAGAGATAGAAACCTGAGGGGTTCTTGATCAACCAAGACCTGCAAAAAAAGGAGTCAGATATTATTTTGTTGAACTAGATTGGTTTATGTTATTCTAGAAAATTATTAAGTCTAATATCCTAACAAAAATTTTGTTGACTTCACATTTTGCATAATTAACAATTGTCAGAACCACATCGAATTATCACATAGTGTAGAGAAATGGAGGAGGCATAGGATGCTTACAGTTCAGAGAATGAAGCTAGAGGAATGGATGTCCATTTTGGATTTGAAGGAACAAACTCCAATGTGCATGGAGAAGAAATAGATAAAGACGTGGGCATGATGAAAATTATTAAAAAAATGCAAAAAGAGGTCCAAATTCACCGAGCATATAGAAAAAATATTATGAGAGCCAGGGAGCAACATGGAGACTTCAATATGAAGCTGATGTGGATCTTGGAAAGAATTGAAAAGAAATTGGATAAGGAAAGTGGATCCAACAAATCAGGGAGCCATATGTCCCCTGATGTGAAAAGGAGAGAAGGAAGTGGTAGCAAACATCACCAACATTCCCGAAGGAATTCCAAAAGAAGGACACACAACCGTTCAATTCCATCTCCTACCAGAAAGCATAGGAGATCTGAAGTGGATGAAATGAGGGGTGAAATGAATAATATCAAACCTCCTACTTTTGATGGGGAGCACCATAAAGATGAATAAGTTGAGACATGGATACTTGGCATGAGGAAATATTTCCAATTGCATAATTATTCCTCTCATGAAGAGGGAAGAATTGAAATCTATCAGCTAAAAGGAAAGGCATCCATGTGGTGGGATCAACTTGTGCAAGTGCAACATGTTAGAGAGAAGGATGTCATATAGAAGGAATTCAAGATTTTTTTTGAAAAGTACTTAACCAAGAGATACTATGACAAAAAGATGAAAGAGTTCTTTGAACTTAAATTGGGAAGCGTGGCTATAGATGAATATGGAAGGAGATTCGTAGAGCTGTTGAAGTATGTCCCT
This sequence comes from Picea sitchensis, assembly GCA_010110895.2. Taxonomy (NCBI): domain Eukaryota; kingdom Viridiplantae; phylum Streptophyta; class Pinopsida; order Pinales; family Pinaceae; genus Picea; species Picea sitchensis. Next base: position 379,951 of record SNQJ01S0011153.1, read on the forward strand.
TTCATTAAGGATGATACAGTTAATATCCAGAGATATATGAGTGGGATACCATCTTTCATCAATGATAAAATCTAATATGATGATCCCAAGACTCTGGAAGAAACTACAAGGAGAGAAAAATGCTTATATGATCAACATAAAGGAAAGCCTACTTTCCAAAAATATTATGAAGACAAGAGGAAGTTTAAGAGGGCACAGAGGTAGAAGGGGAACAAGCCACCATTTTTCAGAAATAGTCCTCAAGGATAACCAGTTTTGAGAGAGCCCAGGATGGCTGAAGTAGGTGGGAAAAGGCCAAGGAAGACACCTATGCAATGTTGGGGTTGTACAAACTATCATAAGTATATAGATTTCCCTCACAGAAAGGACAAGGTGAGAGTTGTTCACAATGTTCAGCAAGAAGAAACAGTGGAGGACATAGGTAGAAGAGTACCAAGGATCTATGCAGCCCTGGAAAACAAGCAAGATGAGTTTCAATCACACATGACTGAAGTTGAAGCTATGATCAATAACCATGCCTTTAATATTTTAATTGACTTACGGGCTAGTCATAGATATATAGATCCTAAGGTAGTGAAAATATTTCAATTACCAAGAAGCAAGCATGGAAAATATTGGCTGGTACAGTTTGACATAGGAGCCAAGAGAAAGATTTTCGAGTTGGTTAAATAATGTCCAGTGGGCATGAATGGACTAGGTACCAAGGAATATTTGAACATCTTGTCTTTGGGATAATATGATTTCCTAATTGGTATGGATTGGTTGGACCAACACCATGCCATATTAGACTATCATAACAAGGCATTCACTTGCCAAGATGAGGAAGAAAATCAAAGAGCAACCCAAGGAATTCACAGGGTAGTTATTGTCCGAGAAATATCAACAATGCAGCTAAAGAAGTGTTACATGAAGGGTTGTCAAATACTTGCAGCCCATATGGAGGAAGCATCTAAGGATAAGGTGCCAAATCTGGAGGATCATGCAGTCCTGGACTATTTTGAAGATGTTTTCAAGGAGGTACCAGGACTACCTCCAAAGAGAGATATTGATTTCTCTATAAATTTGATGCCTGGGGAAGCTCCAGTATCAAATACTCCTTACATAATGAGTACACCAAAGCTGAAGGAGTTGCAAATGTATATTGAAGAGATCCTAAATAAGGGGTATATACACCCAAGTGTGTCACCTTGGGGTGCCCTAGCCTTGTTTGTGAATAAGAAATATGGGACCTTGAGACTATGCATCAACTTCAGGCAGCTAAATAAAGTAACTATAAAGAACAAGTATCATCTACCAAGTATCGATGATCTCTTCGATCAGTTGAAGGATGAAAGGATATTTTCAAAGATCTATCTCGTGTCAGGATACCATCAGGTAAGGATTAAAGATGAATACATCAACAAGACTGCCTTCAGGACAAGGTATGGTCATTATGAGTTCACAGTGGTGCCATTTGGGTTATCAAATGTGCCAGCTATTTTCATGTCCCTAATGAATGGTGTTTTCCGAGAATATTTAGACAAGTTTGTCATTGTATTTTAGGATGACATACTTGTATATTCCAAGTCAGAATAAAAGCATGAACATCATTTTAGGATGGCATTCCAAGTGCTAAGACATCATCAGTTGTATGCCAAATTAAGCAAGTGCTCATTTTATCAAAACAAAATTCACTATTTGGGGCATATCATATCTGAAGAAGGGATAACAGTGGACCCTGAAAATATTGAGTCCATTAAAGGGTGGAAAACACCTAAAAAAGTGACAGAAGTCAGATACTTCATGGGTCTATCTGGCTACTACAGAAGATTCATCGCAGAATTTTCAAGGATTTCCCACCCAATCATTTCCTTGCAAAGGAAGGGGAAGAAGTTTCAATGGACTAAAGAATGTGAAAAGAGATTCCAACAATTGAAGCAACTATTAACCAGTGCTCCAATTATTAAGATTTCAGATCCAAATGAAGATTTCATGGTTTTCACAAACACATGAAAATAAGGACTAAGTGGAGTCCTCAACCAGAATGGATTTGTGATATGTTTTGAATCCAGGAAATTGAAAGAGAATGAAAGGCTCTACGCCACTCATGATTTGGATTTGGCATCCATAGCGCACGCTTTGAATAAGTGGAGGCACTACCTCATGGGAAATAGGTTTGAGTTGAGGACAAACCATAATGGTTTGAAGTACCTGTTTGATCATCCTACTTTGAATTCTAGGCAGATTAGATGGTTGGAATTACTTTGTGAGTATGACTTTGATATCAAGGACATGAAAGCAAAGGAGAACAAGGTGGTTGATGCACTCAGCAGAAGAGTGCATGAAATGCATGCTACAACCATTATCATGTATCATACAGATCTTAAAGGCATAATTTCTGAAACTGCAAAAGTTGATTTGCAGTACATGGAATTGGTAACAAAATTGCAGCAAGGTAAAATGCAATAGAAAGATAGAAATTATGAATTGGGAATTGATGGAATTCTCTTGTACAGAAATAGAGTTTATGTACCCAATTCTCTTAAATTGAGTGCAATTTTAAAATAAATGCACAATGTACCTTATGCGGGACACACGGGATATCAGAAAATAGTTTTAGCAGTCAAGAGCCAATATTATTGGCCAGACATGAAGAGGGATATTGTTGAATACATAGCTAAATTCTTGGAGTGTCAAAGGGTCAAGGCTGAGCACAAACACTCAACTATTTTACTGCATCCATTACCCATTCCTTAGTGGAAGTGGGAAGTGGTGACAATGGATTTCATCATAGGATTTCCCAGAACAAGCAAGCAACATGATGCAATCATGGTGGTAGTGGACAATCTTACTAAAGCTGTCCATTTCATTCCTATGAAGGTTACTCACAAGGAAATCAATGTTGTTGATATTTATATGAGGGAAGTAGCACGATTGCACAATATTCTCAAGACAATTGTGTCTGACAGAGACCCAAAGTTTACCTCAAATTTTTTGAGAGGATTATTCAAGGGTTCAGAATGAACCTGAACTTCAGCACAACTTATCATCCTGAGTCTGATGGACAAACAAAAAGGGTGAACCAAGTGATAGAGGATATGCTAAGGATGTATGTGATGGAAAAACCATCTAAATGGGAAGATTACCTACACTTGGTAGAATTTTCCTACAACAATGGGTATCAAGCATCACTGAAGATGAGCCTGTTTGAAGCACTTTATGGCAGAAAGTGAAACACCCCGGTAAGCTGGGACAACCCATCTGATAGGGAAGTGGTTCGACCGAAGTTGCTTAGGGAATTGGAAGAGAAATTGTTAAAGATAAAACAAAATTTGAAGGCCACCCAAGATAGACAGAAAATCTATTCTGGAAAAGGAAGGACCCACATAGAGTTTAAAGTGGGTGATCATGTTTTCTTGAAGGTGAAAGACAAAAAAAGTTCCATGAAGCTAGGAAACTATTCCAAGTTGGCAGCGAAATATTGTGGGCCATTTGAAATCCTAGAGAGGATTGGTCCAGTAGCTTATATGCTTGCATTTCCTGCATCTATGTCTATACAGAATGTGTCTGATGTCTCATTGCTTAAGAAATATTTACCTGATGCTAATCATGTTATTGATTGGAATGTGATTTAGGTGGAGCAAGAAAGCGCCTTTCAGGTGCACCCGGTGTGCATGATGGACTGAAAAACAAAGCAGCTCTGGAATCGATCCATAGAGATTGTAAAGGTCCAGTATACCTGGTACGGTCTTGAGGATGCAACATGGGAGCATGAAGACACTATGCGGGAAGAATACCCACACCTTTTTTAATATTTTGAAAATATTTTTGATAGTGTGTAAATGAGTTGCACTGAGGATAGTGAAAAAATAAGGGGAGGGGATTGTAATATCCCAAGGCCGAGTTCTGGTTGTAATTATGAATGTAACATGTTTTGTAGGCTGGTGAGCCAAGTATTTATAAGTTGGTAAGATTATGTGTTTATTAGGCCGGAGAGCCTAGATGTTAAAGGCCAGGAGCTTATTTGGTACATGTAAATATTCATATTGTTAATATAAAAAACGTCATTGCATGTAGACCTACCACAAAGAAAGAGTATGGGGGACTAAGCTCCACTAGGCTGGGTAAGGGAAGAGGGGATGAGAGACTAGAAAAATGGACTAACATTGAGGGCTTAACCCAAGGGAATATTATAATTTATTTCCTTAGATTACTAAAGTTTGGGGAAATAAACCCAGTTATCCCAAGTTCCGTTAGGAGGAGGAACAAGTTCCAAGTGGAGAGGAACATGCTCCTAGAGATACATGTGTTAGCTCAGGCACATGTAATATAAGGGAGAATTCATATTGTTTTGGGGATGCTCTTGGCTATTTTTTCACCAGCGCACCCAACAAACATCAAGTACCCTGGTACGACTTGTTGAATTCATGAAGCACACTGAACCTCTGCAACAGAACCAAATTGACACCCTTGCTACACCTGTGCCTTTGGGGGTTCACGATCCATTATGGCCATATTTCCGGAGGATTTTTCTCTTAGCATTGAGACCAAGTGAGCCATCCATTGCCCGATTCACTCATGCACTGAGAAGGCACGCAGTCGGCCAATTCCACCATTGTTGAACCCTTTACCTTCATGAACCTGTTTAAATTGTTGAGTCGTCCCTTGCCTTACCAGAGTTTTCTACTATGGTTACCTAGTTGACTTAAGAGTTGGTTTGAAGAGGCAGGTTTTCAGGCCTGTGGGTAACTCTCCTAGGTGAGAGAGTGTGGATAGAAGAAGCAGGTTGTCAGGCCTGTGAGCAACTCTCTCCATGTGAGAGGGTGTGTTGAGGAAGTGATTTCCCTTGGAGGGAGTCCAGTAGCAGCTACAAAGCTCTGAGAATTCATAATCCGTCCTATTGTTGAATCCTAAGGTAAGGCATGTGTAGAAGCCGATGGATTGTGTGATAGTGAAGGTGTACACTCCTGGGGTGGGACAGGCATGTGGGGAATGAGAGTCTGTGAGTTGTCAGCGTAAGTGGCTCCTTGGAGGAAATCCTTCCTGTTGTACTGTGCAACTTCCTGTTGTCCCTACCTAGCCAAGGAATCCCTTGCCCGGTGGAGTTTAGTCCCAACTTGGGGGTGACCCACTACTGAGAGTGATGAGCAGTGTGGTCTAAGGCTCGGAGGTTCGTGGAAGGTCTGCATAGAATTAGTGTACTTCAATTAAAAGATAAGTATTATTTCCAAGTTTGGTTACATGTTGTGTATTTATATGTGTTGTTATATTTATGGGTTTTGTTTGTGAGTACTGCATGCATGATTTTACTGCTATTTCTGCATTATGATGTGTGATAGCAGAACATAAATCATCTGTTAAATATTGGTATGTGTTATTTTCACTTCTACAAGAATATGTATATGTACATAATGTTTATGTGTGGTTAAAATTGCATTATATATATATCCTCTGGAGCATTTTAGTTTTCTAAGGTAGCATTCCCTGGTTTGAAGTTGATGGTCGAGGACGTTACAAATTGGTATCAGAGCGTTATTCGGAGTAGCATGGTCAACCTAGGTGGTCGGGGGTGTTACACCATTCCTTGCCTTGACATGTCATTCCTAGCCTTTCCTTTCCTTGACATGCCTAGCATTGCCTTGCCTTGACATGCCATGGCTAGCCTTTCCTTCCCTTGACATTTTATGCCCTGCCTTGACATGCCATGCCTAGCCTTTCCACGCCTTTCCTTGACAATCCATGCCTTGCTTTGACAAGCCGTGCCTTTCCTTGACATGTCTTTCCTTGCCTTGACACACCATGCCTTGATTTTCCTTGACATGACATGCCTATCCTTGCCATGCCTTGACTTGACATGTCTTTCCTTGCCTTGCCATGCATTCCCTTTCCTTGCCTTGCCATGCATTCCCTTGCCTTGCCTTGCCATTTATTTCCTTGAAATTCCTTGCCTTGCCTTGCCATGTCTTTCCTTGACATTCCTTGCCTTGCCAGAAGTTAGGCATAGGATTGTATGTTTATAGTTTCTTCTATATAAATATGATGTAATCCCACAACCAATGTGTTGGCGACGGAAGTCACTCCTGGATTGCTATCAAGAGCAGAGCCCGACGCCCATCAGTTTTATGTCACGGTTGTTCATAGATGGGTGATCGAATGGCGGGAAACTCAAAACAATAGCGTTCCAACTCTGAAACTAGGCCAGGTATGTATGAGCAAGTGAGGTCTTGCTTATACTTCAGACAGTGAGCTGTAGTAAAGGGTGAACAGGCGGAAGACTTGTACAAGAGAAAGGCGGAGGTCTGTTATAAACAGCAGGTTTCTAACAGACTGAGGAAGAAGACGTCCAAATGTGATATCATCTTACATTCAAACGCAAAGCCATAGAATGCAGCAATGAAAAAATAAATCTTTTATCATAACATAACCGCAATAACTCACGCGACTCAATCAATCACGAACTCTCTTAGCATGAGACGAAAATTAGATGGAGTAAGAAGAACTGTCTGTCATAAAACAAGAAATCTCATATACAGATGCATAAGCTGAAAGATAGAATAGTTGTTAAAACATTACAGTAGGGAGCTCTGCTCAACCATAGATACTTACAAAATACAAAGACTGAGCTTATATACTCAGGAAAATTCTCCTCACAGAGGCGTGCCTTAGTCACCCAAGGCTGGGTGTCCCTTCAATCAAACTCGTACTGATATCTTTCTTTAAATGCCACCTTAACTACGCATGGCTCCTGTAAGGAGGGTAGCTGAGCTATTAAGTGTTTGGATAGCATGTGTAGACCTCTCTACCGAGCTGAAGACTTCGGCATGGCGTCTTTGAGAAAACCGATACATAGGACTTCCTCGCGTAGACGGTTTTCCAGACCCTCCATCCCCTCACTTAATGAATGAAAGGAGGTTTCAACCACCCACTCTTGTCGTCATTTACTCCAGGCGAGAAACAGTATGGAGATTGGATCGGATGGCACTTGTAGATCGCAAAGATCCTCTCTGTAACTGAACTCGGCTCTTCGGCCTTCTTTACGCAACTCCTCTCTTTTTCCAGGTGACCACGGATTGTGACCACGTGCCTATTCCCATGGCGCTTTTCGGCGTTCGCGAATATGAAGGGGCTGATCCTTGCAGATCGAAATCACGATGAGCAATATACCGAGATGGATCAATATGGTGCCACGCATCCCTCTAGATTTGACGGTTCTTACTTCTCCCGACGATGCCGTGGGCTCGGGTCCTAGATTCTCCCGGGACCTCGCGCATCGGAAAATAACGGAGCTGCTTTTTGCGCGTTGGAGTCGCAATGGGTGAGGCGCCGAGATGGCTCTACTTGCTGCCAGGTGTTCCCTCTGGACGGATGGCTGAAAACACTTCGGCGATACTATGGGCCCGAGTCCTGAATGCTTTCGGTGCTTCGCGTCTCGTGGCTGGGAGGAGGTTGGTCCTCGTTCTTCAAAGTCGCGATGGGCAAAAAGGCGAGGAGCCTAATCGCACACCACGTGTCCCTCTGGATGGACGACTGATATCTTCTCGGCAATACTGTATATCTCTTTCTACTGTCGGTGCCCTCCACACGTAACCGTCGGCTAAGGCTTAAGTGTTGGCACCTCTCGCAACTCGCGACCTAGCAATTTGGAGTGTCGAACCTTGGCACTCTCCCTCCGCGAAATCTAGAGAGACGGTGGCTCTTTTCCTTTCCACAATTCTCGTGACTCGTGATCTCACGCAACCAAAGGATATGGTCCACCCTCCGAACTCATGGACCCTGAGTTCAAGAAATGAACCCACGCATCAACGGATCATGATCAACGACCCTCGTTACTTCGTGAGTTCTCCACGAAGACTTCTGACCATTCACCTCTTTGAAAACTTCTGCGCTATACTTGGCGTGACTCGGCTGAGTGCAATTACCCACCGACCGTTGGTCTTCTTTGCAAAATAGACCTTGGATGTTGCCAACGACACTTTGTCCGCTCACTTGACCTACTACTTGGAAAAACAGGGATTCTCCTGTGCTGCGTTTGAGCATTTAGTGCAACTTGCAGACCCGAATGCTCTCGAGCCCATGACAAGAATTATCGCTAACATTAGGCTCCATGGGGGATAGAGTCGTCCCTGTGATGCTCTCAGAACTCCTTCTGCAGCTTCAGTGCCTTGCTATTGGGATATGGAGTCACTTATTAGGCCGAAAACATGCAAAAAGAAACTAAACAAAGAACTAAAAGACAATATTTGCAATCAGAGGAGCCATCTAAGGCTCAAATAAAACATTTTTTCAGAAAATGCCCATTCACTGGGCTGCTGAAAATCTCTTCACCCTCCAGATCCTGCAACCCATATTTGTTGTTGGAGAAAATCTCAGAGATTTTAAAGGGGTCGATCCAGAGGGTGTCGAACTTGCTGTGCTTGCATTTATCCTGTCGGGGTGCGTCCCACTTAAATACCAAGTCCCTGATCTCGAACTCCTTTTTCCTGACCTTT
>SNQJ01S0011154.1:0-35898 GCA_010110895.2 Picea sitchensis
TTTTCTTTATATGATAAGTATTATCTACATTCTTTACATTATCATACATATGAGCATCAACTCATTGTGAGGCTACAACCTTTGTTTTTGCAAGCTGCAACTTGCTAAGAGCACCAACTCTCTGTTTTCTCTAGCACCCACTAGAAGGAAGCACCAACCCCCTAGTTTCTCTAGCCCCAACTAGAAGGAAGCACCAACTCCCTGGTTTCTCTAGCCCCAACTAGAAGGAAGCACCAAATCCCTGTGTTAATGCACCCACTTGAACCTTTAAGGACACCAGTCCTCCCTAGCACCTCCCAACCACCCTGAATTATAAATTCTTTGTTACTAAAAGTTATTACAGTGATATAAAATTATTCAATGGCTTACCAGCCTTGTTGTTGTTCTATTACATTGCTCTGCCATGTCTGCATCAATGTCTTCTTCACACCTCTAGCACTTTTTGTTCTTCTGCCTTTTATGCTTTATGTGCCATATCCCTTCAATGCACCATTCCTCGACTGTGCATTTCTGCTCCTGTGTTCTACCTCCTTGTACACACCTGAATTCTCCTACACAACGACAACCCTTATCTCTTCTTTGTTTATCATTCTTATAGTCTCTATTGTCTTTGTGCATGAAATATTCACAATGCCTATGCATTCTCACTCCGCGCCAAATTCCTCCACAGCTTGAGTGCTCTGTCTGATCATCATCGTGACTCTTCAGCTTCTCTGGTCGTTTACCACTTGTTCATCATCACTGTATGTTATACTGAGATTCCTCGGCCTCTATGGCAGTTTGAGACTCTTCATCTTCTCTGTGACAGTCGAGTTCACCTTCTCTGTTCCAGTTACAGGCCTCAATGCTCATCCAGCTGTCAATCGCCTCGACGAACATCTTCATCCCTCTTGAATATTCCCAAAGACTCTTCACCTCCTCTATCAATCATCCCGAAGTGTCTTCGAGTCCTCTGGCAGAAACCATCAGTGGTTTCTGGCAGTTACACTGTGTCGTGCTACAGTAGCCCTCTGATCTTGTTCAAATTCACCTGCACCATTGGATTGATTCCATGGGATCCTGCATTCATTTCGGAATTTCAACATTCGGAAATTCGACATTCATGTGACCATGTGTCTCGACATTCCCAGTCACGATCCCCGAAAAGGAGCTTGGTTGCTCTATCTCTTTCCTCCATCTCTCGTTGATGTGACCAAGGGTTGTGACCACAGCCTTATGCATAAGGCGCTTTCGTGATTTCACATTTCATGAATCTAGAGATGAGGCATCTCGACTCTCCAAGTCACGGTCCCCGAAACCCCGAAATGGAATGGGATCAATGGTCCCGATCAACACTTGATCTGACGGCTCAAATCATTTCGCGATTTCGACATTCTTGATGTTCAGTGTTCTTGTCACTTCAAAGTCATGATCCGTGAAACTCTGAAATGGAGTCAGATCAACGGTCCAGATCACACCTTGATCTAACAACTCAGATTAAGTCACAATTTCACATATCGCGATTTCAGGATTCCTGTGGTTAATATTCTTTGACATCTCCAACTCTCAATCTGCGAAACTCCAAAATGTACTGGGGTCAATGGTCTAGATCAAACCTTGATCTTACGGCTCAGATTAAGTTGTGATTTCACATATCGCAATTTCGGGATTCCTGTGGTTAATATTCTTTGACATCTCCAACTCTCGATCTCTGATCTCCGAAATGGAGTTTACTTCATGGTTTTTCATTTCGTGAATTCAAAAGGTTAGGGAACCCCATTCCTTTGACTTTCCAGTCAGCAAAACGATGATCTTTCACCACATGTCCTACTCGAAGATGGACGGTCCTCCTTCTTTCGGGATTTTGTAAACCCTCTTCTCCTAGCACTTTAAAGAACATGTAGGCTCTCCTCAATCCAACGGTGGTCAGACCCTGCGCTTGGATCTAATGCCTGGGATCTATCCTCCATATTTGTGTGCTCCTCTTTTCTACATTGAGATCTGACAGCCATCGAGAATTATGAATTGTTGATCCAATGATCAGGTTGCTTCTCTTCCCCGATTATCACTACGATGTTGATCATCGCTGTTGTACTTAAGCCATCATCGCTTCTATACTTGCCATCAATGACAAGCATACGCTGCCTGTAAAACATGCCAACAGGATCATCTACACCAGACTCTGTGTGAGGCCCAGTAGGTATTATAGTATAATCTTCAGCAAAAAATTCTCCCGATGAATTTATCCAGAGAAAAAGTGGATCTTGTGCAACACCCAATAACAGATTTACAGGAAGTATGGATTCCTCCAATAGAGTATAACTTCCAATATCAGAGGCTATGTCATTATTGACTGCTCCTTCAGGAGAACCCTCCGGTAAGTTAGAAAGAAAATGAGTATATTCTTTCGGATCTTCCAGAGGTAACCATTGCATCCTATGTGAACGGTGAGGGCCGATGTTGGCTGCACCAACTAAATAATGGAAGAAAGCTATGGCCAACTAGAGAAACAAACAAAAATCACTAATAAAATCTAGATATCACACATGCAGACAAACCTTATTATTTTGAAGTCACTAGTTGATGATGAAATCCAACATTGCAAAATCAAGATAAGAAGGGGCTAGGATAAAGTGGGTGGAAAAGTTATGTTGATGACCTGCTTAACATATTTACACACTAGTGCAAGCTCCCACACATAATCGTGGCTATACCCTCCAAGGATCTTGAGTGAGTTTGGCCAACGTTGATTCTAGGTACCGTGAATACTTTCCCCTCCACAGTCACCTCGTGTAAAGATTCTAAAGAGATAAGCCACTAATGTTACCAATTACTACAATTATGCCTGGTGAAGCAATCGATAGTCTGATCCACGGGCAAGGGAAGGGTATCTAAGCCTGAAATCAACTCGATAATGTCCCCACATGATTTTCTTCTGAAGTGACCCCCAATAATACGTGCAATATCTACACTAAGACCAACAAAGCAGGGTGACTAAATTTTTTGGCCCTAGTGCAACCTCGTGATTGACCCTTTTGTTAGAAGGGCTTCCGAGGACAAAATGTAGCAAGTCGATTTGTACTCTCCTTATCACAAGATACTATTGTGTGTTTTGATGCTTTGGAGAGTGTGCCTTACAACCTATTCCAAATCTCTATCTTAGCTAATGTTGGTGTATAAAAGTTTCAGAAAGCAAAAGTTTCTAATAGATTTTAAAATTACATTGTGTTTTAAAGGATGTTGTTTACTCAAAAAGGGAAACGAAAGTGAAACTGATGATGTATTTGACCTTGACCCAATAAGATGCAGGAAGAGATGAAATGCAAACGTTTCATTAGATGAACTCTAATCACAATAGGGAGAAGGTTTCTTTTTCCAGAATACAAAAGCTACAAAGAACAATTTCTCAATCTTTGTATGATATAGATTCCAAACAATCAAAGTGTACTAAATCTTCCAAATTTCTCTTTTCAACAAATATTTGAATGAAAAAAAAAATCTTACAAAGACTACTCAAAAGAAGAATAAACTTCAGTCCTTTCCTTTTCAAATCATAATAAAGACATAATCCAAAAAATAAAGAATGGTCTAAGAAGACTAATGCACTCTCAACACTATTTCCAAAATCAGACTCTCAATGCAAGAAAAAAATGATAAGATAAGAAAACCTTTTGTCAAATGAAAACAAAAGTTGTTTCTTAATCAACAACAATCCAAAACTCAAAAGAAATCAAGAACTACGTATCAAAAAAACACCCATGAACAAAACCTTGAGATCATACCCTTGCGATAAGAAGTAAAAGATGAAATTTACAAATATTATGAAGAAGACTATCAACACTTGAAAACCAATAGAATCTAGGGTTAAAATATGTAAAGCAATCATTCACCAATGCTAAAATTTCATTCAAGGCATTAAATAAAAATCTGGGAAAAGAAAACAAAATTGATTGTCATTCAACATTTCCTACAAGAATCGTTGCAGGCTGCAGAAGGGTACAGTGCGGCGATATACGATCATTGCAAGCTAAAAGCTCATCATAGTGCGATGTCATCTCCTTGGTATACATAAGTATAGCGAAACGATAAAGAATCTTCGCAAGGTGAAAATAGGACACAGTGTGACGATCTATGAATATAAAGAAAATTTGAAAGAGTGACAAAACATTTCAATGAACCTTCAGGACCAGGGAGTCAAGATGGATCACCCACAGACTTAAAGAATGAATTTGATCAAAATAAGGCAGGCTAAAAGAAAAAAGAAAAAAACACAAAAGAGGTTGTATCCTCAGTGCAGTCGTCAATTTTGTTATCGGACAAATCAGTAAGTGCAGACACAAACTAATGTCCCTAACTTCCACAAGAATCTAGAACAAAACAAGACGGAATACAAAATTCACCTTATACTTCATTTTGATATAAACTAGTTCAAAGAGGGACAAGTGACATACCTTTTAAACGACACTTGATCCTCGCTAGTGTTGTCCTTGTCTCTACATCGTTTTATTTGCAGGATGGTGAACCTGTTTAAGAAGCGCAAACCAACAAATAGAGAGAACGCATATATATATATATANATATTCCAATGAATTCTATGTAAAAGATCAAGGAGTTACAAAATAAAAGTGAAGACACCTTTATAGGGAAGAAATGTATTGCTGCATTATATTAAAATGGAAAGTGGTCCCTTTCAATGGTTCTTTTCTCCAACACACACACTTTTGCTCCAATTCCCTTGATGAAGAAGATCCACCATCTAATTTAGAGAGCTAAAGAAAAGCTATCTCAAGTTTAATCTATAGCAAAACTCTTCATGCATATACAAGCATTTGCAAATATTAGCCTTTTCCATAAGAGATCCCTCTTTATATAGGGTGAAAGAAGGGTGGATGAGGATATTAGGATGATCCCACTAAATCAAAGAAGTGAGTAATATCCAAACTGATTGGAGGCCACCTCATCTTCTAGAATATTCCCTTCTAGAACATTCGTGAATTTTGACGTTTCCCTTGCTTAGGCATCGTCGCACCCTATGCAGAGGCAACCTACGACGAGGCCACAATCTGAATTTTTTGCAGCATGTGAAGATCAAGCATCGTCGCACCCCAAGCATAGAGCAGGGTGCGATGATTTTCCTTCTCCTAGTTTTTGAGGAAGGAAAAGAAAACCACTTTTCTCATGGAGAAAGTCTCTTTTAATGTTTTCAGGGAAAAAGGAAGTCAATTATACACATGTCGCAAGTTGATCACTAGGGTGACCAAAATAATGTGTAACAAACCTTTTGCCTTTCCACTTGACCACACCTATGGTGAATCATAGGATGACCTAGTAAGTTGGTTCCCATAGGGTTTGAGTTACCACTAGGGGGGTTCATGAGAGGTCATCGTCTGTTCCCACCATACTTACTAATTTTCATTTTTTTCCCTCTCATCTATCCCATACATTGGTCCGGGCATTGGGTTTGAGAAGCTAGAAAAGGGTTGTAACTTACCTTGTGGGAAGGAGGCGATAAAGGCCCAAAGGGTAAAAGTAGCTAGAAAAAAGATAAAATTCAAAAGAATAAAACCTTCAAATGCTTCACCCAGGGATCCCCGAGAAATAAATAAAGGGGTTGTCAGTAAGAAATAGAGGGACCCGTAAAAATAATAAATCAATACCTAGTTGGAGGATAGGGGGTCTCATCACAAGCCAACCTGTTAGGTCCATGGGCATGTAGAGGTATGACACTACCATTTAGTTGGTCACCACACTAGGGTAGTGTCTCTTGGTGGAATATCCAAGAGAAAGGGGGTCTCATAATGAGACAGCTTTCTCATTTCCTTGAAATGCTTGTGGGTAACATTGTCACCACTGGTCACCATGCCAAGGTAATGTCCCCCAACTAGTCTCTTGAAATAAAAATAAATAAGAATAAAAAAATAAAAGGCATGAATGGGATTGGAAACATTTTCATCCATGACAAGGTATAGCTCACCCTCTTCAGAGGTACCCATAGGTAAGCCATAGATTTCCCAGTTATCAATGCACCCATTTCCCAGACATACCTTACCACCTCATCCACTTACTTGACCTAGATTTGTCTTCACATCCAATAGCCCGAAAACATCCCACATCCAATGAGCAGTAGCCCAACAAGACATCCTAGCGTCCCCTCCAAACCTGGCTTGTAGAATAGCATAACGTCTTTGAGCACTTGTCTGGGAAAGGGGGTTTCATGCACATGCTTAAATAAATTGATTATTAGATGTGATTGACATTGCTATGATCCCTATGACTTATGAGCCCATGGAGGGTGTACTTGTTAATGTTGCAGGGCCATGCTTGATGGACAGGTACATATGGGGAGATGATTAGTTTGAACTTCCATAGGACTAAAATCCCACCAGATGGATATTGAGACCCCAACTAGGGGCATATACAGATCAGGGGTTTGCACCGAAGTGAGAGAAGGACGTTCCACTAGGTACAAGCTAGTAGGCCTGGAAAAAGGGGGTCTTTCCCTTCTCACCATGATGTAGGCCTTGGAAGGACCATGACATCACCCATGTGACCCACAAATTCACCCAACGTTTTGGACACTTCGGAGGCATTTGTGTGCCAAGTGGCACGTGTGGCAGGATCCAAAGTCCTAAGGAGGCCTAACATTTTTCTTCTATAGGCCAACATTTACCTAAGAAGGCCCGACGTCACCCTAAAAGGGCATGATGTCATCTTTACAACTTGATTTAGTGTTTTATTGTGACATTTAATGTAAAAACTGGATATCACATGTAATTGTCTGGGTCGTCCTTTTTTACCTAATTTTGGTCATTGATATTGTATAAATAAGGGTTTTAACCCTTGTATTATTCATCATCTTTCACTCACACTTATCGGGGTCTTAAATTTGTGTCCTAATTAGGGTTTTATGACTGAAATTTGGTGTACACTTGTTGGAGGAGGCTAATCTTGGACTATTTTGGTAGTTTTCTTGGTGGAAGTGTTCAACTAGGGTTTGCGCTTGATGATTCTTGATGAATGTAAGTGAAATTTAAGAAATTCTTCTTGATTGAATGGTTATAGTCATGTTTATATTGCATTTACAATAATATTATGAAATTTCTTTCTTAAAACCCTAGGAAGTGTAGCACATGTTAGTTTGCTTACTTTAAAAGCATTCACCTACTAGATTTTGCCAAGAAGTCGATTTTCTTGAAGCCTTTGCTACGGCCTTTCCATTTCAACACCCTAGCACTTATTGCTTCATATTATTCGTCATTTTATTCATCTTTGAGTTAAAGAAGGAGGAAAATTACTAAGGCCTAGAGTTACCTACACCTTAGTAGCAATTCCCTCTAGGGTTTGATAGTTGAAGCCTTGGCTTACCAACACTTCAACTATTAACCTCCCTTGTCTTTTTCTCTCCTACTATGATCCTTTTCCTTCAACATTTTCTTCCACCTAATAGACTCCATTTTCCCTAAAAACACTAATCTAAGACTTCTTATAGAGTGATTGACCAAAACAACCATTAAAACCTACACCTTAATCCTTCTACTAACCACTTATAACATTATAATAGCCTAACCTACTAGCTTTATTGTTATTGTTACTAAAGTAAGCTACAAACACATTTTGCATCATTAAAATCATCTAAAAGAAATTGAAAAGGTTGATTAATGCACTGCCTTACTTGCTTCAAACAAATGCTAGTATTTTGATGTTAATGATTGATTATTCTTGGTCATTTTGAATCTATATAAGGAACTTATTGTGAAGTCATTATCTTATAAATATTTATGCTATAAATTTTTGTTTACTTCACATTTATATCAGCCATTTATTTTATTGATAAAGTCCGAGATTTTATGAACTACTAATGGCAAGTTGTACTTGCAAAAGATATAGTTTCTTGTTGCTTTGTTCTGGGAAGGTAAAATATTGATATTTCATCACTTCATTGGTTAAAACCCTGAGACTTTCTGATCAATGGTGACTTGTGAGAGGGGACATTTTAATAGATACCTTAACCTTGCCTTCTCAAACCCCCAGGTCACCGGTGACGTCTCCCTTGGGTCTTCAACCCTAAATAGAAAGAGGCATCCTATTGAGGTGACAGTGATAGGATAACCTCAAGTTACACCATTTTTCTCTCTATTACCCTTTCCTTTGATCAAAGTACAAATTGTGCGATAACATTTTGGTGCTGTTGTTGGGGAACATTGAGTCAATTCTCCTCAAGAAAACACTTTTCGGTAAGCCTTTCCTCAAAATCCTTTACTTTGCAAAGCTTACCTGGCGACTCCATTGAGGGTGATCCCCTTATCCCTTTGATAGTTTTAGGAAAATTATCTAGTGACTCCACTAACCTTTTCCTAGGTGCCACCTTACTCTCAATTCTGTGATATTTCCAAGTTATGGGATAATGGTGTCCTGGGAAAAAGTGTATCCGACTATTGATTTCAAAAGTATTCAAGGATACCCGACTTGTTTTGATACAAAATGGTCAAGTAACCCTCCAAGATTTGAAAGGGGCCTCCCAATTCCTCACATTGTAGAATTTTTGAAGTATATAAGCGAGATAGAATTGGGAGGGGAGGATGTTCTGGAAAAATTATTCATACACTATCTATAATCCTTTTTGAAAGATTGGTTTAAATGTTGTTGCGAACATAGGGGTATATCATATTTCCTACACCTCACTAGTAGTTTTATTGAATTTGTGAAACCACATTTCCAAACGTATGAAGATTCCCTTCAAAATATCACAATGGCATTAGAGGACGGAGGATTCACCATTGAGATTGTAGAAGATCTTAGGGATGTGTATCATGCTCAATACCAAGAATATTTTGATGTGAAAGAAGAGATTTATGAAGGAAATTGTCAACCCCTTGAAGAGGAGCAAGATTTCTCCCATGATTCGATAGAATGCAGTGAAACTAGAGAAGTGAATTATGAGGATGAAGTACTAGTGATCTCTCCTCCATATGATGAAGATATCCAAGATCCTATCTCTCCTGCACAAAATCAAGAGAATGAGGTGAGTCATTTTGCTTTCCAATTTTTTGATGATACCTTTTTCTATGACTCAGATAGTGAAGAAGAAATGGAACCCTTGGACAAGATAGAAGATGTAGAGGCAAGTCTTCCATTTGATGAATATATCCAAGTACTTGAAGCTCCTATGCAGGAAGAAGAAACCAAGGTGAGTTACTTCCCTTTCCAAATTTTTAATGATTCTCTATCTTATGATGTGGAAATTGAAGAAGTGTTGGATTTTCTAACCCCTTCATGTTATGATGAAGATGATGACTTTGTTGATAATATTGATGAATTCATGCATGTCGGGAAGCGTAAATGGGATGTGATTGGATATGATGGGGATCCCATTTATGACATTGAGGGTCATTTCCAAAATTTTCCTTTATCTTTATCACATGAAGTTACTAATAAACTTGAAAATTGGCAATAAGGAGATGGTGTGATTACAAACCTGTTTCAGACACCCAAGGATGACCTGGTGCTATATTCTCCTAATGAATTTTGGTCATACCTTAAGGATTTTGATGAGTATTCCTCTGAGCACTTGGATTTATTCCATGAAGAATATTATCAACCACCGTTTTTCTCATATATTGATAGGAGTAAGGACATCATTTTCCTGAAGAAGGATCCTTGTGATAATATTTTCCAGCCACCTTTGATTACTTTATATTGCAGTGTCATTAAAGGTGTAGTTGGGAAGTATGTATTTTGTATTAAGTTTCCTCTGAGGCAAACCCTAGAATTCAAGGGTAGGTTGAATACCTCAAGAAGAAGTTTGTCATATTAGTCTTTCCGCCTTCCCTTAAAATTTTGTCAGTCATCTTCTAGGTCCTCGCTAGTCCTTTCCCAGGCTTTAAATTGTGAATATATCCAAGGTAGTCGGCTTTTAGACCTTTTGAGTCAGTCTTTTGAACCTTTGAATTTTCATGATCCCTTCTTGAAATGGATTGAGCACTTTCCTGAGTGAATGACTTGGATCCATTTTGTCCCTCCCACCCACCTCCATGAGCTAGACCTTACGATTTCTGATGATACAATACATTATACAACTCATGTTATTTTTGTGCTTAACTTATCATTGTTTTGTTTTACGATGAAGCACAGAGGTAGGTATTGTGAGACATTGCTAGGATGGTTTCACTGGTTATTTGAATAAACCTAGAATTCATCCCATAGGTAAGTAGAGGTAATTAGGTAGGCATTTGCATTCATTGTATATACCATTTTAATTTCATGCTAGAGTAGTTTTTATTTCCATTTGTATATATGCTTGCTTTCATTTTCTTTACTATATATGAGTCAGGCGTGATATCACCACCCCAAATGATTACTAATAATCCTCTGTTAAGATCAAGCAGGTCATAGGTTATGCTAGAGATGTTGAGGATATCATTCACTCTATGGTGGGCACATGTCCCCAAGTTCGAGCTAGATGTTATCCCCTAGCCTAGGGATAACTAAGGAGATTATGTCTCGAGGCCCATATGTCCTAGACATGGATTACCAAGAACCATATTGACTTAACCATAGCCCTATAGAGCCCATACTTATTATTATTTTTCCACCTTGTTAATAGAAACAACATCCATCCCATCATCTTGGTTCTTCAACAACAATGGGTCTTTATCCATGAGGTAATGAGTCCGGGTATCATGATACGTGTCTCTCTGATTCTCAAAACATTTGAATATGTGTATTTAATTATTTTTACTTTTAACGTATGCTTGGACATTATGTCTTTCCACTTGACCACACCTAGGGGGAATGGAAGGATTCCCTAGTAAGATGGTTCCCATAGGGTTTGTGCTACCATTGGGGGGGTTCATGGAAGGTCATCGTCCATTCCCACCATACTTACCACTTTTCATCTTTTTCCTTGACATCCATCCCATACACTAGTTTAGGCATTGGGTTTTCCAAGATAGCAAAGGGTTGTACCTTACCCTTATGGGAACAAGGGGCTAAAGGCCCAGAGGGTAAAAGTAGATGGAAATAGACAAACACCAAAAGAATGAAACCTTCATATGCTTCACCCAGGGATCCTCGAGAAAGCAATAAAAGGCTTCTCATTAAGAAACAGAGGGACCCATAAAAATAATAAATCATGACCTACTTGGTGGATAGGGGGTCTCATCACGAGCTAGCCTATTAGGTCCATGGGCATGTAGCAGTATGACACTACCATTCAACTGGTCACCACACCAAGGTAGTGGCTCTTGGTGGAATAACCAAGAGAAAGGGGGTCACATCATGAGCCAACCTTCTCATTTCCTTGAAATGCTTGTGGGTAACATTGTCACCATTGGTCACCATGCCAGGGAAATGTCCCCTAACTAGTCTCTTGAAAGAAAAATAAATAAGAATAAAAAAATAAAAGGCATGAATGGGCTTGGAAACATTTGCATCCATGACAAGGTGCAACTCACCCTCTTCAAAGGCACCCATAGGTAAGCCATAGATTTCCCTGTTATCACTACACCCATTGCCCAAACATCCCTTACCACCTCATCCACTTACATGGCCTCGATTTGTCTTCACCCGGAAACATCCCACATCCAATGAGCACTAGCCCAATAGGAAATCCTAGCATTCCCTCCAAACTTGTCTTGTAGAATAGCATAACGTATTTGAGCACTTATTTGGGAAAGGGGGTTTCATGCACATGCTAAATATCTTGATTATTAGATGTGATTGACATTGCTATGATCCATGTGAGTTATGAGCCCATGGAGGGCATACTTATTAATGTTCTAGGGCCACACCTGATGGACATGTACATATGGGGAGATGATTAGTTTGGACCTCCATAGGGATAAAATCCCACCAGATGGATGTAGAGACCCCAGCCAGGGGCATAAAAAGATCATGGGTTTACACCAGAGACAGAGAAGGATGTTCCACCAAGGACCGCCTAGCAGGCCTGGACCCAGGGGGGTATTTCCCTTCTCACCATGATGTAGGCCTTGGAAGGCCCATCAAATCACCCATGTGACCCATGATGTCACCCAACATTTTGGACACTTTGGAGGCAGTTGTGTGCCAAGTGCCACATGTGGCAGGATCCAGAGGCCCAAGGAGACCTAATGTTTTTCTCCTGGAGGCCAATGTTTCCCTAAGAAGGCATAATGTCACCCTAAAATGGCATGGCATCATATTTACATCTTGATTTAGGGTTTATTATGACATTTAATGTAAAAAATGGATATTACATGTAACTGGCATTGTCGTCCTTTTTTACCTAATTCCGGTCATTGATATTGTATAAATAAGGGTTTTAGCCCTTGTATTATTCATCATATTTCACTTACACTTAGTGAGGTCTGAAATCTGCACCCTACTTAGGGTTTTATGACTGAAATTTAGTGCACACTTGTTGGACGAGGCTAATCTTGGACTATTTTGAAAATTTTCTTGGTGGAAGTCTTCAACTAGGGTTTGTGCTTGATGATTCTTGATGAATGTACGTGCAATTTCTGAAATTCTTCTTCATTGAATGGTTATAGTCATGTTTATCTTTCATTTACATTAATATTATGAAATTTCTTGCTTAAAACCCTAGGAATTCTAGAACATGTTATTATCCTTGCTTTAAAAGCCTTAACCTACTAGATTTTTCCAAGAGGCCAATTTTCTTGAAGCCTTTGTTAGGGCCTTGACATTGCAACACCCTAGTACTTATTGTTTCATATTATCTGTCATTTTCTTCATGTTTGAGTTAAAGAAGGAGGAAAATTACTAAGGCCTAGGGTTACCTACACCTTAGTAGAAATTCCCCCCTAGGGTTTGATATTTGAATCCTTGACTTACCAACACTTCAAATATTATCCTATCCTGTCTTTGTCTCTCCTACTATCATCCTTTTCCTTCAACATTTGCTGCCACCTAATAGACTCCATTTTCCCTAAAATCACTAATCTAAGACTTCTTATTGAGTGATTGACCAAAACAAGCATCAAAACCTACACCTTAAGCCTTTGACTAACCACTTCTAACATTAGAATAGCCTAACCTACTAAATTTATTGTTGTTGTTACTAAAGTAAGCTACGGGCACATTTTACATCATTAAAAGCATCTAAAAGCATTTGAAAAGGTTGATTAATGCATTGCCTTACTTGCTTCAGAAAAAATGCTAGTATTCTGATGTTAATGATTGATTATTCTTGGTCATTTTGAAGCTATCTAAAGAATTTATTGTGAATTCATTATCTTATAAATATTGCTGCTATAAATTTCTGTTTACTTCACATTTATATCAACCATTTCTTTTATTGATAAAGTCTAAGGTTTTATGAAGTACTAACGACAAGTTGTATTTGCAAAATATATAGTTTATTGTTGCTTTGTTTCGGGCAGGTACAATATTGATATTTCATCACTTCATTGGTTAAAACCCCAGGAATTTATGATCAGTGGTGACTTGTGAGAGGGGACCTTTTAATAGATACCTTAACCTTTCCTTCTCAAACCCCTAGGTCACCGGGGATGTCTTCCTTGAGCCTTCAACCCTAAATAGAAAGAGGCATTCTATTGAGGTGAAAGTGATAGGATAACCTCAAGTTACGCCAATTTTCTCTCTAATACCCTTTCCTTTGATCAAAGTACAAATTGTGCGATAACATCTCCCAGACCTCTAGAGCCCATTTTTCTTGTTTTTCTAGCTGCCCCATAGGAAGTCTCTTTGGATATTTCTCATCACTATGAGAATATATTTTGGGGTTGTTATAACTGAGAGACAATATATATGAATTGATTGGAGGACTAATTTGATGAGAATGAGTCTGCTAGCGATATTGAAAGAACGAAAAGACCAATTGCCGAGTTTTTTTTCCATCTTTTCTAGAAGGTCCTCCCAAATTGGTTTCTTTTGGGAGTTCTCTGTTAGAGGAACTCCCACGTAATTGGATGGAATTTTACCTAGTTGGAACCCTACGATACCTATTAGGTGACGTTGTATTTGTTGGGGGGTGTTTAAGAAGAAGACATTATATTTCTCCTCATTGATACACATCCTTGAGGATTTAGATAAATCGTGGAGAAATTTCTTTATTGTTAGTGATTCCTTCAAAGTTTGAGTGGCCATTAACATATTGTCATCCACAAATTGTTAATGCGAGGCTGGGGATTCTTCATCATGGAGAGATATCTCTTTCCAATTTCCCAGCTCTACCTCTTCCTTGATAACTCTTCCAAATGCTTTTACTATCATGATAAAGAGGAAGGGAGAGAGGGATTCACAGATACCCCTAGATGGGAAAAAGGTCGAGGAGGGGGAGTCATTAACCAAGATAAAAATAAAGGTCAAGGAGAGAAGAGAGTGCACCAATTGAACATAATTTTCACTGAAACCAAAAGCGATCAAGATGTTGAGGATGTAGTTCCAGTTTAGGTTATCAATACTATCTAGGATTTTTCTACCTCCCACAAAACCTTTCTAGTCAGGGGAGATAAGAGAGGGGAGGAGGGGTTTTAGTCTATTTGCAATGAGTTTGGAAATTATTTTATGGATAACATTATAGATATCTATAGGGAAGAACTTGTTTGGGGTTTCTACTTTTTCCTCTTTAGGGATGAGATTGAGGAAGGTGGTGTTGAAAGATGGGAGAATTTTTTTGAATTTCCTAGAGCCTTCCACCACTTCCCAAACTTATTTCTTTATTACCGGCCAGTAGGATTGGTAGAAGTCCACTATGAAGCCATTTGGGCCTAGGTATTTCCATTTCACCATTTCCCATATCAATTTCTCTACCTCTTCCATTGTGATTGGCCTCATTAGGGATTCATTTTTATTTTCATTTATCATTTTTGGAGTATGCTAAGTGATCCTTTTGATTGTCGCCTTTTGGTTCAATTGTGGTTCATGCATAAGAGTGTTGTAGTATTGTAGAGTATTTGATTGGATGTCCAAGTGGTTTCTTAATTTGTTTCCTTGTTGATATTTTAGCGAGATAATTGTGTTCCCTTGTCTCCTCTTGATCATCGAGTTGTGGAAAAACTTTGAATTTCTCTCACCTTCTTGGAGCTACAAAATTCTTGATTTTTGATGTCAAAGAATTTCCTCTTGATTATCTATGGTTTCTATCTGGGCCATGAGAGAGAATTCTTCCTATATAATATCTTGGGAGTTCCATGAAGCAATCATTTGAAGTTGGTTTTGTTTCATTCTTACTTGCAATTGTTTATTATATTGAAATATGTTGCCAAATTCTCATTTATTCCATTTCTTGATTTGTTGTTTCAGGTTCTTTAGTTGTTGCTAGAGTATATACATCGAGGAGCCCAAGTTGACGACTGTTTCCTTACACCAGGAGGGAAATTTAGAGTGGAAGGACGGATCCGTTAGCCAGAAGGATTCAAAGCAGAAGGGCGATTTTTGGGGGTAGCAGGGATGTCTACAAGGAGGTTGATGGGCCAATGGTTCGAGCCATGAAAGGGGAGAATGGTGGCTTCTATGTCGAAGTTCTGGTGAAGAAGATATTTTGAGATGAGTAAGTTATCCAAATGGGAGGCTATGTGGTGTATTCCAACTTGGTGGTTGCTTGAGTTAAAGGTTCCAATATAAGTTTCCTAGTCTACCAAGCCCAAGTCGCTGATGGTGTCTTTAAATCTTTTAGAGTCTTGATCCAGATGATTTGAGCCTCCATTTTTCTCTAGGAGAGAGATTATTATGTTGAAGTATCCTCCTATGATCCAAGGCTAGATTTCGAGGAGAGGGGCAATAAAAGAGAGGGAATTCATAAAGGATACTTTCTCTTGCAAGATTTGAGGGCCATAGACATTGGTGATATAAGCTGAAACCTATGAACCTATTGGTTGAAATTTGAACGTGATGGTACAATGCATCATGAAGAAGGAGAAAAGGGATATTTCGTTGGGGTTCCATAGGATGGCTAGGATTCCTGAAGCTCCTTCGACATATGTTGTTATGACATTGCAGTTTCTCTAACATTTGATTGCAATTTTTTCCATAGCAGTGGAAGTGCACTTGGTTTCTTTTATCATCATTATAGAAGTTTTTTCCTCATATATTAGGGTATTTAATCATATTTTCTTACTTAGGCTATTACGACCTCTTACATTCCATGAGTTGTTTTTCATTGGGAAGGTTGCGGGTGTGAGGAAACGTTTTCCACCATACTCTTAATCCTTCCAAAATTAAAAAGGAGTTCTCCCAGTTCTTGTAAGATTTGTTTGTTAGATGGCCTTCCTCTTTTTTTTGTCATCTTTGGGAGCCTTAATAATTTCTTTGCTTGAAGTGTTTTTGATTCTTAGAGAAGCGGTTGCAATGTTCTTACCTTTTTGGGTCACTGTTCCTTTCTCTGTATTCCTCGATTTGCTCAAGGCACTTTGCAATAGTATTATTTGTTGATATGGTATCGAGTGTTCATCTTTCTGTTCACATGTTGTGGCTATGCCTTACTTTTTCAAATCCTACTTCATCCTTTTCCAAATGGGGAATGGGGGGGTCTATTTGATTTTTTAGGGGAGATTCGCAGAAAAGGTGCCCATGGGCATTGAATTTTCAGCATCAGAGGGGAATGTGTTCATAATATAGGGTCTGGAGCTAGTCGACGTCCCTATATCTGAGGAAAATTGAAGCAGGAAGAGCTTTGGAGACATTGAGGTAGAAAAAAATCCGAGCATAAGAGGTATAGAGACTTTGAAGGGTGGCCTCTGCAATTAAGACAAAGGATCCGAGAATATTCCCTATACCCTCTCAAAGTTTTGTGCACCAGTATTCCTACGAGAGCGAGTACAGTCTGATCCATACCGAGGCTACAATGAAGTCTTCCTTTTTCAGACTGAAGTTCTCTTTCGAGATATGTATGTATAGGCCAACCAAGTTGAAGAAGTATGGTCCTCCTTTAAATACCCTTTCTCAGTCTTCCACCAAGTTAAAGATAACCGTAAAAAATCCTTTAGATCCCAGTTTGAGGGAGATCTCTCCTTTGGGATTCCATCTCATTTTGATCCACCACATAAGGAATTTCACATATGGCTAGAGGCCCATAAATTTTCATATGAGGGAATGGTATTTGCATGTATTGGATGGCCTCCCCCTAAAGGGGCGACAAGANTTTGTATTGTGAAATTTCCTTTGTCCACGGGATGCAGGTCGTTAGGCATTTCTTGTCGATTTTTTGATTTTGAGGGATTTGAACTAGGAGAGATTCAGAACTTGTCGAGATTTCCTTGGTTCCTTTTTTCTATTCTGTATCTGTTGGACTGGTATAACTTGAGGAGTCAAGGGAGCGAGTAGGGGTTTGGGATTGTCAGCTACTTCCAACCAGTATGTTTCTGAAAAAGGGTGTGGATCCTCCTTGAGTGAGGGCTACCATTGTTGGTTTGGGGAGTCAGAATAGGGAGTAAGTTGTAGACCTAAAAAATCTCAGTTCCTGAATTCCAAGATCATTTCAGCTAAGTGAATTGAGGTGGTTACAAGGCAGTGGAAATTTTCTTCTAAATGAAAAATTTGAATTACGTTCAATATTTTTTAAGTGGAAAAATAGAAATTTTGAATTGTGTTCAAGACTTTTGAAGTGACAACATAATATGGAATCTCCTATTGAGTTAGATCATGTCCTGGCGAAGCATAAACGAATAGAAGAACAAGACATAAGAGTGATGGTAGGCGAGGAGAAAAAAAAGAATAGTGGAATGATGGAGGTGAGTGAGTGCCTCTTTCTCAAGGAGCCATTAGGTTGGTTGGATTTAGTGGTTTTATATTTTTGTGAATGAAACTGATAACCAACCTATTAGCTTTTATTTTTCTAGGTGATTTTAAAATTTTAAAATAAAAAAATACTCCTCTACATGTATTATAAAAAAAATAATTAAATGGTTTGGTTCTTCTGGAATCTATTTTCTATCAACCAAACAGTTAGAGCTGACATATCTCATTTGACATGTAAGTTATTTACTTCACCTTTTGAAGATTATTAATGACTGTATACTTGTTTGTCTCACTTTTTTGAGTTGATCTATGAATTTACCTTATTTTTGCATGCTTGAATCCTCAAGTCTCACCCTAAACTTATGCCTATGTAAGGTTTAACTTTGGTAAATTTAATATATTTCAAGATTTCCTTGTGAGAATTTTGTAAATTTGAAGGACTCTTTGACTGGCCCAATTTTGTATAGTATTGGAACAACAATATTATATTTGTTGATGGGTTTTTAGCTATTGCATTATTAGTTTATTGTGCATGTATGAAATGGTGTTGTGACTTGAGCTCTTCTTCTACAACTTTAAAGTATTGATTATTGTTTAAGTTTTTAATGAGTATATTGTTGGGATGCTAAAAACAATTCACTATTTGTAGTGATCTTAGGTCTTTTACAATATGGAGCGTGAATGTTTCATGTGGAAGTATCAACTGATCATCCATATGAATCTCCATTTATTCATTTTTTTTAATAAGATATACCATTCCAATATTGATTTGACATGAGTACCCATTCCAAACTCGAAAAAAAATTTAGTATTTTGCCACTTCATATATCTTATTCATTTTAATTTAGTCAACAATTTCAATTGTTTTGGTTTAAAGTTTTTTTCTTCATAATGTTTTGGTCACATATTGAAGGAGAGGTCATTGTAGGTGGATAGGACCTTTTGAAAATTCTGTTGAGATTTTGGATGGGCATGAGTTTCCACCAACATAACTTTTGTTGTACTACCCCTTCTTGTTTCTCCAATTTGTCTTTTCGCGTTTTACTATTAGAAGAACTTCAAGAAATGCTAGTTTATCCTCAAATGGACTTCGACCACAAGGGGAATTCCCAATCAATAGTCGAATGCAGAGGATATCCCCACCCCATTTCTCTATCCTCGATATGTAGGGCATGTAGGGAATGCATATTCATGAATTGTTCTTTGTAGTGCCTACATTCTAAAGTGTGGCCCGTAGTTTGTAAAAATCTAGTGGGAAACTAACTATATAAATTAACTACATAATATTGAGAAGGTGAAAAAGAAGAGTGGGTGATAGTCTTTTCCATAGTATTCTAGGGCATTATGCATTAATCATTTAGACTGTGATAGAATTGTAGCAACTCATAAGAGTGATGGGGTTAGAAGATGGAGAAAGAGGTGTGATAAAGAAGAGTTGGATGTGGAATATGTTGAGGATCGCCATTTTCATAATGATAAGAGGACTTTTAAAATGTAGGACATTATTGCAAGAAGATTTGTAGGTATTGAGGAAGAGAGGATTTAAGGTGTTCAGAAAAAAATTATAGTTGTTTCATGGTTATCACGTGACCACATATCCTCATGGGTTTGGAATTCATCACCACGATTTTTCTTGCTCCAACATCCCCACAAATCCACCTTTACATTTTACAAAGAATAATCTCATCACTGCTCTGCACTATTTTCCATGCATCTATCTTCACACAGATGAATCCCCTACTTTTGTTGCAACTTCTTGATTGGAGAAGATGAATACCATCTAGTCTTGTGAGGGAGTGAGCAATATGGAGAGATTCCAGTTGGCTCATGGAGAGGAGTTGAATATATCATCGCCTACAGAAGGACCAGGGAAAGTAGATAGATATGTGGAGGAATTCATTGACAAGTTTTATAAGAAGATCAAATTCCAACACCAAGTTTCTATGTTGCAATACCAAGAGATGTGTTCCCTATGTTCTACTCGAGTTGAGGAGTTATAATTACTTGTGTTAATAATGCTAAAGTGTCATATGTGGAAAATTTTGTTCTTCCGTTCGATTATATATGCATACGATTTTAATGAAGATAATTAGGATTCTTTGAATTTCTCATCACTCATTGGATCTCGTGTTTAAATGTATTCTTTGTTGAGATGAATTGGCATTGACTATGTGTCCTTATTTTTACAATATTACTCCATTATATAGATCATATTAATTTTGAAATGCCAAAACACCTCATAATAATTGTTGCATATGTTATCTATTTTCTAAAATGAGAAAAATGTTGTGGTGACCAGACTACTTTTTATTGAACCCAAATAAAATATTCTCCACAATACACAATAATTATCAAACATCTTGTCCACAATGCAAAATGATTATCAAATGACATTGAACTTGTGAAAAATTGCATGAATTTTAACTTAAGAAAAACAAAATGAATTGTCATCAAATCAATATTTCATTTTGCACAAACACCCTATTATGTAATATTATAACTAAAAGCATCATTTCCATTTTGGAGAAGCATAGCGGGAATAATATATCTTGACACTTGTGGGTATAAATTGATGCGCCTATAGCTAGTACCCATTTTCTTTTATCATTGTTATAATAAAAAATCACTGTTTGATTTTTAGCATTATGTGGACATGTTCATTTTTTCCAAGTTATCAACAATTTTAAATGATATGAGAGTTAGGTTGGGTGGTATATTATGAAATGGTTAAATTGTTTTATTTTTTTTTACTGTTTTGGTTGGAAAAATTATGAATCATACTTACGCAATGAATCATACTTACGCAATGTTTTTTAGAATATTTTCTTGTTGAAGTAATATTAATAAGTTGATAAGTTTTTTTTTTCGGATATATTGTTTATATGTGATGGTGTTCATTGTTGAAAATATTGTTCATTTTTAATAATATCAATATTTTGTAAATGTTGATAGAATTTCATCTATTTGTGATGAATACATTTAAAAAAGATTATCACATAAAAAATTTGTGATAATCATGCACTAAAGTGGTTTTTGGCGCATCAATTTATACCCATTTAAATTGATATGGTTTTTGGTAAGCCTCTACCATACATTATAAAGTGGTGTAAAGGTTGTTTAGGGAAAATAGAGATTCGTCCACATACTACCTATGTTATGATAACAAGAAATCTACATTTATCTCACTTAGATGTCTAAACAATCTTTCATTTCAATAAGAAAATGATGTGTGAACAAACATTTTATTCAAAAGAGGTTGTTTGAGAGGGAATAAGTTTACTTAGTTTGTATTTCAATTTTTTTATTTTGAATATGATTGTTTAAAATTACATATGATTATACAACATGAGTTCTCAGGTTAAAGTTAATATATACCCTTATTTTTCATGAATAACTCTTTTGAGTAAACCCTACATATTTTATTTTCCATGAATAACTCTTTTGTCTATATTATACCTTGAGAAACCCCACATATTTTGAATGATAAAAAATACACATACTTGAATAGCTCCTAATATATTCAAGCTATGCGGACATTGATTTATACATATAGTTGTGTACTATTTGGTAATGAATGGAAAGTTAATTTATATGGCGATTTGCTCATGAATCGAAGAAGAATCAATTATGACATAAAGGGCAAGAGTCGTGTGATTCTCTTCATTTTGATGCAGATTCATCATTTGTTAACTAGTGCAGGAAAATATGAAGCACCAATTATGAAGGAAGATGATACATTTCTATCGGGAGTGAGGATGTGAAAGATCTTTTATATATATATATATATATATATATATTGGTGTAACTTATTTCTCATAATTTTCTAAAAGCATCAAAATTCGAAAGCTAACAAGTTGTCCAAGCAAGGATTGGGAGTTGCAAGAAGGAACCTGGGAAATCATCAAGTCCCAATAAGACCACCTGACTTCTCACTTTCATGAACCTTGGTTTTAATTTATTTTTTTGGTTACATTGTCTTCCTCTTGAACTATTTATGGGAGTTTGTATATTTTTGTATTCTATATCTAGATGTTAGATGATGACATTATAAAAACAATCAAGACAACAATTCTACTCACAAGCAATGATACTAGAACGTTTTCTATCTTCCTTTATTTTCTACTAAAGGAAGGATATATCCCTTTTTTATATAAGGCCCACTAGAGGCACACTCAAATAGCAATTTATGGATCCCCAATATGCATTTCATATGAAGTTTGAATGGAACTCCATTCTTGAAAACTTGCCATTGGATGTGAATGAATCATTACTATTGTAGTTAGTCATTGCGTTATTAATGTTAAGTTCATGTGTGATATCCTTTTATATATATATATATATATATATATAATCATTTTATATTATGTATAAATAAATAAAAATAAAAAAAAAAAAAAAAAAAAAAAAAATCTCTCATATATATATATATATATATATATATATATATATATATATATATATATATATATATATATGTTGTTTTATAAATATATTGGTGACTTATTTTATATATGGATGAAATTGTCCCTATGTGTTTAGAACAAGATATTTATAATTGAAAAATGAAGGTATCGTTCTTGCTATGAGACTTTAATGCTAGGACTACAACTAAACAAGATACTCTTTTTTAAGTGATATTTCCAATACTAATCATTTGTAGTAGATGAGGGACCTTGTTTTATCTAATAGTTACAAAAAAAGCTCTGAAGACCTAATTGATAATTTGTTTGAGTGAGTTGGTCAAGCAGCTCTCAAGACCTAATAACTTGCAATGGAGTAATGAAGTGGATAAACTCCAATAAATGGCCATTATTCATGGGCTGAGTAGTAGTGTTGTAGATTATGTGATATCGTCTCCCAGTTTCCAACCAAATAACAACTTTTGACCTTTTAAATGACCATGAACGACTCGATCATAAACCTTTAACCTAACTCTAAAATTTTCCATTACATGGGAGCACCATTCAGAAATTATGATAATCAATTTTCTCTTTGACAAAGTAAAGTTGACATTTTCTTAAAAGGATTTAAATAGTAGAATTAAAACTCCTAACTTATAAGGACAACATTGAAGAACTCTATCATAATTTTGCAACTACCTTTCCACTTCCATTAACAAGTTCTCTTTAGAGGTGTCCCATAAAAAGAATAATAGAACAACCAATCCTTGGTATGATAAAGAATGTAAAATTGCTAGGAAATCCATTAGGGATGCTTCTAATGAGCCCTTAAAACTTCATAAGATCAATACATGTACAAAGCCCTAATTAAAGGAAAAAAGGTACTATATATCAATAAAAGGCAGAGCAACTTTCACAACTATACAAGTTGGATCCAAAGAATTTCTGGAGCCAAATTTTAAAATGCAATACTAAAGAAACTAATGTGATTCCCTTAGTTTAAGATTCTACGTTAAAGTCTTTATGAGTTCTAATGCCATGGATTTACCATTCCTATTGTCCCTACAAGGAAGAAGTTTTTCTTAGATGACATAGAGTTAGGGTTGGCAAATGGGAAGCTAAGGACATTGGGGATACCAAGCTGAAATTTTTAAATCGAGGAGGGCCAATCCTTATCCTCACATACACAAGCTCTTCAAATTAGGAGTCAAAAGCGGGGCTTCCCCTATAAACCATGGACGGAAAGCCTCATTGTTCTTTTTAAAGTGGGATAAAAACATTCCCTCTAATTATAGGACCATTATGATTGGCCCGATTTTATGAGACTTTGGAGATTATTATTTTGAAAAGAGTCCGCGATGAGAGCTAAAAGGCAGTCGGGTTTAGGAATGTCATTCAAGCGTGGACCATCTTGTTACCTTTAGGATCATTGCAAAGGGATTACTGTACTAAAACCAATCTTTTTGTTGTTTGTTGAATTTAGAAAAGCTTTGACATGGTTCCTGGAGAAACCTTTGGAATAGGTTGGAAGAGATAAAAGTCTCTCGAGTTGAGGCTTACATAATAAGGATATATGCAAGCGTTATTGCTAAGTTTAAAAACACTAAGGGTTGGTCAAAGTTAAGCGCAATAGGTCAAACAAGGGTTTCCCTTGTCCCTACCCTTTGGCATATACATTGATAAATTAAAGAATGCTTGGAAAAAGCAGGATGTTTCGGCCTTACTCTCACTAGTATAGTCACCAATCTTCTTCTTTATGCAGATGATATTGCTTATGGCAAAGAGTCCCCATGATCTTGAAACCAACTAAGAATCCTCAAGGATTTTTGCTCCAATATGGGTATGATTGATATCACCCGATAAGACTAAGGCCATGCTTATTAAATCCAATAAGATCCCTTATGATACCTTGGTATATGACAAGAACAACTTGGAATTGACTTCATACAAATATCTTGAATTGATATTCACCACAAGCAATTGGAATTAGCATTGAGAAAAGGTTATTGGGGGATGAAAAGCTTATTATAGGCTTGAAAATTGTAAAATCCATTTGAACTTTGGGTTGGGATAAAGAAGAAACTCCCTCTTGAGACTATTGTTACACATGTTATTATTTGTGGATGTGAAGTTTGGGGGTTGTAGTATCTCTAGAGTGAGTCTTGAAGAAATATAGAGCAAATACAAAATAGTTTTATAACATATAATCCCAAATTAAAATCGCCCCTATCCCATCCTCCTCCTTAGAAACAAGCCTCTCCACCATTGAGAGCCATGGCTATGACTAGATACCTAATGTATAAGAACCACCATAAGCAATATACAACACATGGAGAGACAAGAGGCTACCTAAAATTGCTTTAAATCAATTCATAACACCTTCGACTCAAGTGTGGATGGCATAAAGATCACCGGTCTTGGCTAAACTATTGGGGGAATCATGGAAGGAAATGGCTGCGGAATAAAGATACCATTAAAAGTCAAATCAAAATTTAGGGAAAAATGTGGTGTGATAAAGGTTAGAGGAAAAGAAAATTAAGGTATTACAAGATGTAATCAACCTAATCTAGAAGATCAAAATTATCTATGTGTTTTGCCAAGTGTAAAGAAAAACAAACATTGCTAGGGCCAACAACAAATTCTCACAAGCTCCATGTAGTGGGCGGGCGTGGTCAATTCTAAAATGCCATGGGATGAAAGAGTGTGTCACCTTTGTGACACTATGAAGTTGAAGATGAAAAGCACTTTTTCTTAGATTGTCAATGGGGAGCCTATACCCATATTATATCTCATTTTCAAAGTATTGATCCACCACTACCAACCTTCCTAACCTCTTAACTCAACCGAAGTATGGTGATCTTCTCTTAATGCTTTTTAGACACAGTAAAATTCTAAAGTCCACAGTAATCGCACCCTCTTAAGGTCCAATGAACCAATTAAAGTTTTAGTAGACATTAATCATCATCATCATCATCATATATATATATATATATCTATATATATATACATATATATATATATATTTTCATACACATTTATTTTAATACATATATTTTTCATACACATTTATTTTAATACATATATTTATTTTTTATAAATATATTTTAGTGACTTATTGTGTCGAAATAAATAACCTACGATAACAATCATCCATGCAACATCTTTACCCTACTATAGCTTGAATGAAATTAAAGTTTAATTTGTCACTACTTTTAGACGCTCGGGTATTACATCTGACCTGGTTGATTGAATATGAAATGCTCGAAGACTGGTTGAAGGAAAGAATAGGTTGCAACCTCTAAATTCAAAGCTAAAAGCCATCAAATCATGTTTTGAAATCCACAACTACATTAATCGATCGGTCGAAGTGATATCACCCACTTGAAAAGGTATTTTCAACCAGCCTTCTTGAAAGACATTCAACCAGCCTTCTTGAAAGCCATTCAACCAGCCTCCCTTTTCGCCCAGCAGGCACGGTTCATCGGTTGAAAATGAAGGCCTGGAGTTGTGGAATGTAAACTGAAATTCGATGGCAATATTGAAGTCAAGTCTACGATAGTTGAAGATTCTCCTCTCAGTCCTTCTTTCCATGAACATAATAGGGTTCCACTTGAGTTAGTAAATGGGATGTTATGACATCAAGGGCTGGAGTTGTGGAATGTAAACGGAAATTCGATGGCAATATTGAAGTCAAGTCCATGACAATTGATGATTCTCCTCTCAATCCTTCTTTCTATGTACAGAATAGGGTTCCACTTGAGTTAGTAAATGGGATGTCATGACATGAAGTAAAGAATATTTCCTTCCAATTCCCTACCGTAGAGGAAATAGAAAAAATAATTTCCAACATAGAAACAAGCCCATGACGGATTAGGGTTTCTATGTACAGAATAGGAATCCACTTGAGCTACTAAATGGGATGTCATGACATGACAGGAAGTAAACAATATTGCCTTCCAGTTCCCTACTGGAGAGGAAATAGAAAAAATAACTTCCAAGAGAGAAACAAGCCCATGACGGATTTATAATGAAAAAGAGGAAATAGAAAAAATAACTTCCAAGAGAGAAACAAGCCCATGACGGATTCATAATGGAAAAATTATGCTCTTAGCTCTA
Source organism: Picea sitchensis (assembly GCA_010110895.2). NCBI lineage: Eukaryota > Viridiplantae > Streptophyta > Pinopsida > Pinales > Pinaceae > Picea > Picea sitchensis. The sequence continues at coordinate 26,196 of SNQJ01S0011154.1, forward strand.
AGAAAAATGAAATCTAGATTATCTAAATAATGTATATAGATTATTAAAGTATATACATCATGACGCGTTTCTTTCTTATAAGCATACGCTCTTGATTGTAAGTTTGCAGGGCATGGACGTGGTAATATATTCTTCCTGTGTTGTGAAAATTTGTTATTAATAATGAAATAACTGTCCACAAAAAGTAAGAAGACTTTCATGTGACAAATATTTAATTTGTATTTGAATTAAACCAAAAAGAGATAAAATCCTTCATTACAAGGATATTACAAATCTCCTCTGAGCCAAACACTATAACACACACATGGCATGCGAATCGGATGGCATTCATATCTTATTATCTATTCTAAGTCTAACACACACTACACTATTCATATCTCTATTCTAACACACACTATTCTTATCAATCGATCCTCAAGGGAAAGCATCACATCATTCCTTGTTTTGGCCTCCGGGAAGCTTCTCTTTCACTTTATCTACAAGCCCCACCTTCCCGGTTGGATTACACTGAGCAGTCTCAGTCTGAGTCTGAGTCTGGCCCCCGGGAAGCTTTTCTTTAACTTTATCTACAAGCCCCGCCTTCTCAGTTGGATTACTCTGAGCAGTCTGAGTCTGGCCTCCGGGCAGCTTCTCTTTGACTTGATCCACGATCCCCGCCTTCTGAGCTGGATCAGGACGAGCAGCTTGATCCTGCCCTTTCCCCTCGTCTCCCTTCTTCGTGCCGAAGAGACCACGGTCCTGGCACTGCTGATTTTCAGCCATGTTAGTACTAATTTGAAAAGTAGATTTATATATCAATCAACAAATTCAGACAGATATAATAGAATGAGCAAAAAAGATGAGATGAGAAGAAAAGGCCGGGCAGAGCATGTATTTATAGCTCCGACGGTGGCGTGTGGGTGTCGCTTGCTTTGCTATGGTGCCGCGTGGAAGATAAGTTTATTTTGCTTAATCAACGAAGTTAAAAGGGATATTTTGCAGCTTCTAGGGTGACATGGCTAAACAGTATATTTTGCAACTTGGAAGGTGACTTTAGCTGCAAGTTTTCTAGGTGAAACGATAATTTTTCTTTAGATCCTTCGATATTCATGTCACTATAGAGTTCAGACTAACTGACAAAGTGCCAGCCGAGGCATTTCATTTTCTGAGTAGTGGTAGTTTAGCTAAATTATTTGGTTTTTTAAACTGTTTGGATATGTTATTACACTATCACAGCCGCAAAGTCGGCTGGTGAACGCCGATAGGTATCCGCTTTAAAACCTCACTCCACAAAAAAACTAATGCTGTTTATACTATGGTGTTTACATTTTAACATTTCAGTTCGTAGTTTAATCATGTAAACTTGACAATAAAAACTTCCACAGATATTAATTTTTGTTAATCATCTAAATTTGGCAATTATATGGTTTTACAGTAATTTCTTAATATGATTAAGTAAATGTGAAAAAGTAAACAGTTCAACTCATGCATTTATAACATAAATGTAAAGAAGTTATGAACAATGAATCTTATTGATTGATTTATGAGGACTACTAAAAATATGCTAGCATATTTATTATTATTAGTCATCAAATTAAGTTTTTAGATTAAAAGATCATTTATTGTACACATTGTCAATATGTGTACACCTATCGGGGAATTAAAATTAAAGAATAATTTAAAAAATATATAAAAATAATGTAACTGCAGCATGTCATTCTCTATTTTTGTTGGAATTAAAATTAGGGCAGGGATGGTAAGCTCCTAGTAGACCATAACTCAACGAACTTAAATTTTCAATATTTATGTTGTAGGTGTCTTCTATGAAACAAACTTAGTGGACGACGGTCTACTTAATCTATGCCATTGATTTAACTATGTTCAAATCATCGTCCATGACAGTTTGAGGATCTTAACATGTTTGCAGCCCTGATAGGATTTCTCAGGTTATGCTTAGTGGTTCTATTGGAGGCTTAAAATGTTTCTACTTATTGCAACATTAATGTCACTAGTTTCAGAATTTCTTTTTTCGATGTGTTTCAACATTATAACTTTGATATTCGAGGATGTCGTTGAACTTATTAACACTTAGAATATTGTTGGTGTAGCACTATGAGTTCTTGGCCGAGAAGTTGGGGCCCAACCTAGAATAGGTTTGTTTCTAGATCAACTGTAATATAGCAAGAACCCCTTTTGTTTGTGGTTGTCAACAACGAGTTGGACATCGTAATGTATCCCAACCCAACTTTTAAACCATTGTTTCTCCTACATTATGGACATGAAGAATCAACAATAGAAGCTCAAACGATCCAAGACCTGCCTCTCTGATTTTTACAGGTAGTCCTATGTATATGATATTCCTTTGGCATTTCCAGCAGCAGTTTAATGGCAATTTTTGAAACTAAAAACTCCTCTTTCCTACCATAAATTCGACATAGTTTGTTCATTCCAGCAATCTGACCCATTAAATCGTAAATATTTAGAAATATAAATTCGACATAGTTTGTTCATGCCAGAAATCTGACACATTAAATCGTAAATAGATAGAAATATAAATTCGACATAGTTTGTTCATGCCAGAAATCTGACACATTAAATCGTAAATAGATAGAAATTTATGGATGATCATACTTTCACCTTGTTTTTCATCTTAATCTAAGTTCCGTCATAATGAAACATTATGACCTTAAAAGGTTTTGTCCAATTTTGATCGACGAGAACTTATCACTAGATTTTGACAACTATGGGGAAGTTTACTACATTATTAGAGGCTGAGTATGTTTTGAATAGACTGAAAGATGGAGATGGTACTAAACTAAATTTAGTGTAGTGAATTATGAATAATGAAATTTAAATGCAAGAACTTTATAATTGGGGTAAAATATAGTTAGACATGTATTTTTTATTTGTTATTTTTTTTTTAAAAGTGTTAGTTTAATAATCATATAAAGTTTATTTGGATAAGCATTTTTTTATAATAATAAAAAATAAAGTTATTATAATGATAATGATGGTTAAAGTAGGATAAAAATTGGTTTATCAACTTTACGAAAAGTAAGAGATTATTTGGATTTATTTAAAATGTTATTTGGGTGCTTGAAAAACATTAAAAGAAGCATTCCAAGATCACTAAAGTTTTGATAAGTTAGAAGGTTAGGAAGTGTATCAAATTGCTATTGATTGTTATCATTTTGGTCTTTATCCCTAATAATATATTTTTTGCTCCTAATTATTGCCCATTTTCCTTTCTTTCTGGCTTCCTTTACCTTTTGAGCCTCCTTTCTTAATTTAGGGTTATCTTCTCAAATGAGGTCGTGATTTATAAATATTCCATACCCTTTTAAGCTTGGAGTTTTACTAAGTATGTCATTTTTATGGGGATTAGAGCTTACCATATCTCAAATCAACCTATCTTTATGTTCAATTATTTTTTCCAATATTTTTGCTTCTATATAAAGTCACTTGTATGTTTCCTTCTGGTTTTATTATTTTATACCAAACAATTATGAGGTATACCAAAAAGTAAGAGATAGATTATCCTTTTTATATCTTTGTCATAGTGATTATCCATGCATTGTTGGTCAAAGACACATGGTATGTATCTCCATACATATATACATTATGACTCTCACCTATTATGTAATTTTATCATGATTAATAAAATCGTGTGATGTAATTTTATTATGACTCTCAACTATTTTTTATTTAAAATCAGAAAAAATAGATTTAAAATTTTGAAATATTGATAATTACTTTCACATCTCTTTTGAAATATTTGGAATTTAGTTTTTCTTTTCTATCGCTTCTAGAATTTTTTAAAAAATCCACAGGAGTAAAAATCTAGACGTACAACTCTTTATAGATTATCCCAATTGGATCATTATCTTATTTGTCATATATCTCGATGCTTTATGGCTAAAAATATAGGAGGAATCAACTTGCAGGGAATTTGGGCCCAATTTTTTTTTTTAAATATTTCAAAGTCAATTTGGGGCATCCAACAATTTTTTTTTATGGTCTGAACCTTACTATGGATCCACCATTTATATTATACGCATCGGTACCTTTCCAATAGTGTAAGAATTGTCCGAATCAGAGTTTGTATGCAAAATTTATGCCCCTCGTAAGTTGACCTACAGTATTGATCACCATAGTGCAAGTGGACGCCACATCAACCTCCATTACTTAAATTTTTAGGGCTAGACACATACTATATTTTATAGGACATTGTAGAAGTTCCAACTAAATCACCAATTGAGGGTTGAGAAAGTCAGTTCTCAAACCCTAGACGACTATCGGGCTATGTTAAATACCAAGTCACTACAAGGAGAAGGGGTTCCATTATATGTTACTGTATTTTGTTCCATACCAGAGTCCAGCAACCATGAGCATGAAAATTAGAGAGCATAATAGATGGGGTTAATGTTCTCTAGAAGCCTAACATGCCATAGGTCTTAGGTGATTCCATAGAGAGTGCATTATTTCCATACCAGAAAAAAGATCCCAGAGAAACCTCACCTTCTAGCTAGGTTTTCTCCCATAAGGGTTTCCTAGAAGAAATATTTATGTTATTTTTTGGATGGCATGTGATTGTATTTTATTATTCTATATTTTCCACATTTTATATATTTCATGAATAAATAAATAAATTGTAACTAAAGATTCTAGAATTTAAAGGAATTTAAGCTTCATAGTGTAGATTTCAGTTTTATTTATGAGATCTGTTGTGGTGAAGTGTTCCAGTGGAATATCCATGACATTTTATACATCATTATGGTATCAAAAAAGGTTTCTTTGGGGTACTTGTGGAATGTTGTAAGGATCTAAGAATCTGTTTAAAAAATTCATAGAACCCTAGTCATGGTCGACGAGTCTATTCATAAAAACCCTCAAGATCCAACAGGGGAGATATTTGCAAGGTTGGAAGAGAAATTCATTGACATATCTCACAATATGTCCCTCCTCTTAGTGTCTCTATGAGGTAAGATCATACCATTTGGAGAAGTATGAGGCTGAAAATTAGAGATTGGATCATATGATAAACTAGGGGATAATGAAGACCTAGTAAAGGAGTTGCGGAAAGAACTCGAGAAAGAGAATCTGAGTTCCAGTACCATAAAAACTTCATAGCCCTTATTCAAGATGGAAATGAAAGTGGACGTAAAGTCATACTAAGGTGATATTGACACATTAAAATTTAATCATTGGTTGCAACAAATAGAATTGTATTTCAACATTCACCATATATATGAGGAGAAAAATATATCATTTGTCAAACTGAAGTTAGAGGGCCTTGCTTTAACTTGGTGGGAAAGTCACACAAAGACACTTAGGATGGAGGGTGATCCACTAGTAACTAAGTGGGAGGATTTAAAAACCCTCATTAAGTCCTAGTTCTATCCTTTTGGGTATTTAGAGGAACAATGGATCTATTGCCATTACTTTAGGAAAATATAAGGGAAACATGTACAGGAGTACACCACTGAGTTCACGAATATGGCCATCATGCTAGGTATATCTCCCAAGGACCCACATGTACTCTTCAAGTATCTATGGTGTTTACATAGTCATCTGCAAAAGAAAATGATGATTTTCAATCCAAGGAAAATGGATGAGGCTTGTGCACAAACACAATATCTAGAAAACATAGGCCACAAGAAAGGGAAACCAAGTAGTTCCAACCAAAAATAGCACTAGGAATCTCTCAAGGAGGGGAAGAAGAAGTGGAAAAGGGGAAAGGATAAGAAGATGGAAGTCATTGCACATTAGTGCAAGGATCCTAGAAATGATTGCAACGATTTCAATATTGATGGTCACACTCTGGAAGAGTGATGGAAATTGCATCCAGAGTTGAACTTGAAGAACCAAAAGAAGGAAGCAAAGAAAAAGAATCTTCTAGCCATTTATTCGAGCAATCGGGTTGAAAGTAGATGAAATGTGAATGATAAGATTCTTTTCACATCATTGTAGAAGGAGCTGAATATAATTAGCCTCCATCACTAGGAAGAGAAGGAAATGACCAAACTCTTCTACATATAGATTTAGGTTAAGAAGACCAATATAGATGCTTTGTTAAACTCAAATTCACATGCTAATACCATAGCAGTGGATTTGGTCAACAAGATTAGATCAGAGGTTTGTGATCATTCTAGCCCATATTCATTGTGATGGGTAAATAAGGATGTAAAGATTAAGGCAATGAAATAGTGTAAGATTAAATTTGTTGTAAGTGTTGATTTTATAGATGAAGCAAAGTTGGATGTAGTACCACTAGATGTATGAATAGTAGTGTTTGAAATCCCATACATGTGTATGAGGGATGTTATATTCATGTGGAGATCCAACTAGTAGCCTCAATAAGAATAGGAAATCCTTCATCATCAACGTGCACAAAGTAAAATAAAAAATTCCAATGGTAAGTGCCAATCAAGCTAAGAAATTTATCAGTTCTATCAAGAAATATGTTTCATTTTTCTTGAGGGAAAATCAATCTGGTAAAGATTCATTAAAAATAAAGACATCCTTGGAAGGGTGTACTAATGAGTATAAAAGTGAATTGGAGGAGTTGTTAAAGGCATACAAGGGAGTGTTCTAGGAGCCTAAATCTCTACCATCTAATCTGAGGTAAGTGAAGCACAAAATCCAATTATTGTGAGACTCCCCTTTGTTGAATATTGGGATGTATATAAAGTCCATTTTGGAAGCAAATGAAGTAAATAAGTATTTGGAACAATGGTTGGATAAGGGTGCGATTCGACCAAGTACCTCACCTTATGGGTCACCCGTCATTATTATTCTTACGACGTAAGGGACTTGGAGAATGTGTATCAATTACAGGGCATTGAACATGATTACACTGAATAATTGGTAGCCTTTGCCGAGGATCGAAGATTTGTTGGACCAGATACAACATGTCGAGTAATTTACTCACTTGTATTTGAAATTAGGATATCACCCGGTACGATTCAAAGAAGAAGATACAGGGAAGACATGGACTCTCTATTTGTCAATAAGTAGAAATTTACAATTGGGGTGGTAACTAGTTACACATGGACTCTCTATTTGTCATTTTCTTCAAAATTGTTATCTTAATAATCTTAAAGTTTATTTAGATAGGCATTTTTTTATAATAATAAAAAATAAAGTTATTTTAGAACACTTTTAAAAGATAGCTATTTAGTAAGAGATAGATTATCATTGTCACATCTTTGTCATAGTGATTATCCTGACATTGTTGGTCAAGAAAATATGGCATGTTGGGATACATAGGGTTATATTTACATTATGACTCCCATCTATTATGTAATTTTATTTTCATTATTAATAAAATTGTGTGTTTGAGGATACATGGTGAACTTAACATGGTATCAAAAGTATGGAAATCAAATGACCATGTAATGAGAAATGTATGGTAGACGCCAAAGCTGAAGGTTGTATTTCTTTGTCAAGCGAAAGAATGCCTTCAATGAGGTATTTCTTTGGTTATTTAAATAAGAGAAATAGATTTTCGATTTTGAAATATTGGTCATTGCTTTCACATCTCTTTGGAAAATCATTTGTAATTCAATGCTTCTTTTCAATCAATTTTAGAATTTTTGTAAAGATCCATGATAGTCAAATTTTAGATATATAATTCTTTATAGATCAATAAATTTTTCATAAAATATTTGCATATCTAATAAATCTAACAAATCTATCTTATAATTTGCATAAAAAATAAATTGTTTTAATATAAATTTTATATCAAACAAAAATAATTTTTTTAAAAGTGGTAGTTGGTTTGATTTCATTTGAAAAAAAAAAAAAAAAAATTGTGGTCACACTATATTATGATCAACACACATATTTTGTGCTATTTATTATTGATGCATTAATATTTAGTTCATATTCTTAAGAATATTTTAAGATCTAAGAAAGGGACCAAAAATTACAATGAGTGAGATGAGTAGCATTTGAACTCATGTCGATTTTCATGTGGTTCTTATGACATTGCACTCATTTGTCTCTCTACGAACACATGATTTATTTTCAAATGAATTGAATTCATATTTTTGTTCTTTGACCCTGCCCCTTTTCTTTTCTGGGTAGAAAAATGTGCTGAAATATTAACAAAGTATACATAATTTTAGTCTTTTCCAAGATTCACATGGAACAATAATGCCTATGAAGAGGATTTTAAAAACCTAGATATCTACTAGTCGTTCCTTAAAGGAAAACTAAGCCAACACTCAAAATTTGATTATAGGAAGTTATGACTAAAAGTACCATTAGTAAGTCTAAGATATTGAAGGAAAATATAATGCATGAAAAAATAACAAATATATCCAATCGAAACCGAACCAAAACCATAAACATCATGATAAGAAATAGATCTAAGCTCATTCAATTATATGAGGAACATGGGGAGTACACTTGAAGGTACCTTCCTCGTTCCCAACATCTAGAGGAGGTCGAAGAAACCCAAAAGATGATCTACCATCATCCACCAACTAAATAGATCTCCCATTTCTTTTAACCAACAAAGAGCCATTTCTTTTAACCAACAAAGAGACCATGGTAAGGAGAAACTTATTCTGACTCTTGAGAGCTTCTAATCATTTTTGAAATGTCTATAATCCCAATATTTTAGTAGCATACCCTCAGCCACCATTGTCTTGGTGTGCCAATCAATATCCATTGTTTCACGAAAATTGGTATCATGATTATGAGTGCAGCCCAAATATGGAACAATGTCTCCCTCTTGCCTATTCAGATCTTCATCCTCATGATAGGCCCTGATAGTATTTACATATTCTTCCATAGGATGCACGACTTCTTTCACCTCATGAGAAACTAATCTATTATAATTCTTCGTAGCCTTCTTATCCTTGAGGGTTGTCCGAATTTTATGGATTGAGGTCCTCGTGGCATAGTAAACATGTGGGGGCATTGAAACCATAAAGCCAATATATTTCCACTCACAGGAAAGGATCATATTAAAATAGAGGTTTGAAACTGGAGAAAGATCCCAAACCATATTTATTGGCTTTTCATTCTTCATGACGAAGACAATCGCTAGGAAAAGCATTAAATTTCACTCATTGCTATGAATGGAAATTCGGTTATGATCAGACTAGAGATTATACCTTATTTACTTTCCCACTATTAATAAAATGGAGAGCAACCAATGCAACGGATTCACACAATAATGATTTGTATTACATTGAATCTCAATTACAACATATTTATATAGTTGGAATCAGATCCAACTTATTCTAAATTTAGTTATGGAGGTTGATAGAATATCTCAACAACTCCAACAAACCAAAAACAACTCCAAATTAATCATTAATTCTAACACCCTCCCTTAATGATTACATTACAAATAAACGACATATTACAATTCTCAAATCACAACATAGATCTCTGCCTGATCTAGGATTCATCAGCACTGAAACTCACTGTGCAATCACAAGCTTCCGCTCTTTCTTCTTCCTCTTCTTCGAGCTTTCCATTGACACATTTAAAGTCAAAACGCCTTTGACCATCTTTCTTGCACTTGTATACTAGACAATTTGACAACTTGGCTCATCGGGGCTTCCGTGATAAAAGTTGACAATTATTTATGCATTCTATGAACTTGCCTTCATCTGTCGGATTTTTTCTTTCGGCTATCCTTTAGTATCTAGAAGAAAAGTTTGGATACTGAATGTCCTCAACATTCCTTTACACAAGGTGACTTCCA
>SNQJ01S0011154.1:35948-60678 GCA_010110895.2 Picea sitchensis
GATACTGAATGTCCTCAACATTCCTTTACACAAGGTGACTTCCAATAAAAACAATGTACTTGATACTGGGGCTACCATCTTGCATCAAAATACAAGTTTTTATTTTTACATAAACACTTACACACCAAAATTTAAACTCAGCAAGTAAATGTAACCTGTAATTGTCGATCTTAGAGCACCAAAGTACAATAAGAATCAAGAGTTTACATTTTTTTTTTTTTCTTAATAAAACTCCACACTTAATAAACACAACAAACTTAACACATAGATCCCTTCAGCAATTTAAGAGACTGAAAACCTCGACATGTGGTTGTGACTGATACATCAACCAATCTGGTAGTAAATCTGAAAGAATTTAAAATATGTTGAAGTATATCCGAGTGGCATCCTTACAAGCACACTGACATATTTCATTTACATCAGCTCCACTGAACAGCGGCGGATAGTCCCAATGAACCGCAGCTGTAATACTTTATAAAGGGCTTCAAAACTGAACAGAACTCGTCCTCTTTGTGAAGGATCTCCTTTAGTACGCGTCCTTCATGTAGCGGCTACATAACATATACAACAATAATCAACACAACAGCGGTGACAATACTTGCGATCTTCACCAGAAATTTGGCTCTATGGTCAAATGACGGGACTCCTCAAACGTCCTCACATGCAGGGATTTCTCCACAAACGCAGCTGACCTCTCAAAGCTTGGCGGTTTATGAAAATCAACGGCGATTGATTGATTCTTACATGCAAGAGATCCTCTCTGATATAAACAGTTGGCTCTGTCCGATGCAACGATCTCCTAACAGCAACGGGATTGATGGTAGCAAATCATCCACAACTGCTCTATTTCTTGACCGTGGTGCAAGGGTTTGGCAACCTCCAATAGATCATGCACTCTAATTCTCAGATTGTGGCTTCCAATTTCAGATCTGAGCAGCAGGGATCTAGTCACGCGCAACGATGACTCCTTCATGCTCTACCTCCGTTTGATTTGCTTCGAATCTGGCAGTGGTTCTCTTTATATCAGCCACTAAACACATAACACTCTCCACTCTCCTACACTACACATATACGAATTATCAGCTTGTAATCTATCTCATTTTCCAACCCCTCTCGTGAGAGAGTCAAGGCTGTCCTTGCTCTGATACCATTTTAATAAAATGGAGAGCAGCCAATGCAACGGATTCACACAATAATGATTTGTATTACATTGAATCTCAATTACAACATATATATATAGTTGGAATCAGATCCAACTTATTCTAAATTTAGTTATGGAGGTTGAGAGAATATCTCAACAACTCCAACAAACCAAAAACAACTCCAAATTAATCATTAATTCTAACACCCACTTCCACCATCGCCTCTTGCGTGTCTAGCTTGAGTGATTCATGATCCTTCATTCTTGGGGAGGATATGGATAGGGCATTGGTGGTTGGATAATTTCCCATTTACATGCACGAAAGGACAGAGCAATCACCCACAAATCCATCATAGTTAATGCCTCCCTAACCACTTATCACTCAATATGGGTATTTGACATTTTTCCTGGTCTCAACAAGGGATTTAATTTTCACAATAAGTAGGGAAAATTTTAAGGGCTATATATCTCCCATGGGTTAATTTTCCATGTTTTTCATAAAAAAAGATTCATCAATTACCATTTTTTATAAAAAAAAGATTCACTCAAATTCTATAGGATAAAATTAAATTTTACATTAAAAAACACCAAAATTTTATACAAACTATATGAAAACCTCAAGAATTTGACTATTTTTTAAAAAATATTGCCAAACAATTTATAGTTTGCATATTAAAAACGAGTAAGATACCCCAAGGTTTCTACATTTTAAAATAAAATTTAGTCATTAAATTTATGACTACCTTGTGGTATGTTCAACATCGCTAGAAACATCTAGTTTTCTTAAACAATATTTCTTACACAGGTGACACTCAAATACCAAGCTTACGTCCCTCTTAAAAGAATCGTTATGTAACTTAGAGCTTAGTTTAGCTTGAAAAATCATTTGGGTTCCAGGCCTGGAATAGTCTCCTCTTAGAATTATTGTGCTCGTGAATATTACTATGGGATTGAGGATTAGGAGGAACCTAGATTTTATTTGGTGAAGAAATACATTCCTTAGCGTTAATGTTGCAATGGAAAGTGATCGTAATCACATTCCTTTTACTCGCACCATGGTGGATGATTCAATATTTAAAGTATTAATGTTGGTATAATTAGAGAATGACGTTCGAAGCAACAGGGTGTAACCTGAACTTTTTCCACAAAACCCTTTTTTTCCTAAAAGTGGCCAACCAAGTTAGTTACACATTCTTCTCCAACCTCCAGAAACCATGTTTGTGCATTAAAATGATGAAGAAGTTTACAACAAAATTTGATATGGGTACTTAAATCATCCCAAATTTGCAATGTTTCATATAAGAATAATTTTTGAAGTCACAATTTTCCAATTGAGAGAAGTTTCAAATCAATTTATTTCCAATATCTCCCAATTTGATATCTGTTGTTTTTTTGAGAAACATATGGGCCATGTTGTTATCATTGTATTCTTGTAAAATTAAATAAAAGAGATTGGATTCCTCATTATTTTAAGGGAGGAATTTATTATTGTTGAAGAATTTGTTCACTTCAAGGGGTATATTCATTTTGTGTTAATGGAAATCATTATGTTAAATTTTGAAAGTTTGACAAAATTGAAAGATATTTGTATCTTTTAATTGAGAATTGATAAGACATAAGTGACATATTCTATCAATGACTTCTTTCATGAAGTCTATAATAGGGTTAAGTTCAAACACCCATAGATCTCTTTTGCAATGGTTGAAGTGTCTCTTGTGCTTGATACTCTTCATATTTCCATTGTGCACACTTGATAAGAAACTCCTCATGTCTAAATTGGTAAACCTATTCATTGATTTAGACAAACTAGATGGACACAATAACTATAAGTCTCATATCCATCACATGCAAAGATAATTAATTTATAATAAGTTGGAGAAAAATGTGATGTTGATAAAACTCCAAAATTAAACTTATTGATGCTAAGATAATTGACAAAATGGATATTAAAAGATGAAAAGAGCTTGCACTTTTTTTATCTTCTATAATTGATGGATTGTTTGTGCACATTGGAAATGCAACTAATCCTTGGAATGCATTGCAAATATTTAAGAAAACATTTGGTGCTCAACCTAAATTGAAATGGGTTTATATCACATACAAATGTCCTTAAGAAAAGATTGCTTGAATGGAGATATGTTTTGGAATACATATCTCATTTAAAAAGTATCAAACAAGAAACATTAAAATGTGGTTTTAAGGATGTAGAAGAAATTTTTATGACCTCAATATTGATCAATGGTTTTCCACCCTCGTGTAAACATTTCTTGGAAGCTTTACAAATCACTAATAAAATGGAGAATCAAACTTTGGATTCCATTAGTAACTTGTTGGTTCACATGAAACGACTTTTGGTAAAAATAAAACTTAAGGGAAGATCTTCTCTTTACTGACTCAAGAAAAGGAGAAGGCTCATGAGGAGGAAGCACTTATAATTAAAGCATAAGAAGAAGAAGAAGAAGCACATCCAATGAAATCTCCAAAGGAAGAGAACGATTTAATAATTCGAGAAATTACGAAGCCAAAAAGAGGAAGAAAAAAAAAAATCAACAATATTTTAGGAAATGTCAAAATTCTCCTACCAATAATAATCAATCACGAAAAGTTGAAAATAGGAATCAAGTAAAGTGCAATAGTTTTCATCGCATTATGCATGTGGTAGAAGGCTATAGAACATCAAATGGAAATTTTCCAAAGAATAAGAAAATTTTCAACTCGAAACAACATTGTAGGTCTAGTAATGCTTCAACTTCATCTCAGTGTGTGGATAATCAAGAGGATGATTTTGAATATATGTTAACAACTAATTAATAAATAATCCGTGTAGATTAACTTTCCAGCAAGAAGATGATGAGAAAGGATTACGAAGATGATCGGATATTAGATATAGGGCATACTCAAGATATGTGTTACATAAATATTATTTGTGGACATATCATGATATGGAGCTTAATACAATTTATTTAGGATATGACACAACCTAAAATCCTCAAGGAAAAGGATCATACCACTTTTCTCTTATGGGAATTGGTAAAAAATTACTTTCCATTGTTTTCTCTGTTCCAACTTGTACAAAAAATGTGTTGTCTTTGATCTTCCTTAGACAAGGAGGTCTTAAAATTATTATTGGAATTGGAAATTTATCAAAATCAACTCAATAAAACACAGTTTCAAAACATTAATGAAGTGTTATGAAGATGGATTTTTTTTAGGTATACAAGGCATAGTCATTTCTCACAAATAACATTTTGCAACATCAATGGATTTACCCCGTAGCTCCTTAACATTATGGCATTAAATATTTGAACATTTAAACTTTAAAATATTAAGTGTCCACTTGCTATGCCCTAGTTTTTAAGTTTCATATTCAAGTTTTTGTCTCCACTTGCTATGCCTTAGTACCTAAAGAGAAAATGACTCAGTTGGATAATTACAATATTAAATGCATGCATACTGGATATTCAGATGAACAGAAAGGCTATATGTTTTTATTTAGTTTGAAATTCAGTATTAGTTGTGATGTTTTTTTTGATGAAATGGAAAGTCATATTTCCGAAAAGATTGATAAGATCCTTAGTCACCTAGTGAATAGGTAACTCAAGGAAAAACAATTCTTCAAAAAACCCAAGTTGGGTTGAAAATAAATTATCCGCCAACATGAATCTTTAGGACTTAGATAGATCTTATTATCATGATGATTCTTCCTCAACACAAGATAGATAGATGGGTGTAAACGAATGATGGTCTCTCATGACATATTAGTGCCAATGCAAACATGGAGAAACAACAAGATATTAACTTGGAGGGATTCTTCAAGGTAATTTTACCATGACTTTTAATATAGCATAAAAAATGAAATGTAGGAATTTGAACTATCTTTCTAAATATATAATTTTTATTTATAAAATTTGTCAAAAAATATGTGAATTTTGAATTTTTCTAAAAGTACTATGTTATTTTTCAAGCAAAATATAATGCATATGTTTCAATGAGTGAAAGTGTTGAGTACCTTAATGATGAAATTTCCTTAAAAAACATTGTATAATTGTAAAAAACCCATTGTTCTAATTTCCCCTAGTTTATTGTTGTTAAAATAAGTAGATAAATTTATTCTCTTTCTATCTATTTACCTAAATTTAATAGAAATTTAATAAAAAAATATAGTTCTACTTACTTAGTAGAAACTCCTACTCTAAACTTTCCCTAAGGATTTTGATTAATTTTATGATAACTTGAAATGCTATATTTCCAAAAAATTAATGTATTGTCCAAGAAAAAATATATACCCTCAAAAAATTAAATATCACTAGTTATTAATTTAATTGAAATGAAATTTCAATGATATGAAACTTTACACATAAATACAATTATGTTATTATATCATTTACATATTCTCAACTTAATTGAAATGAAATTTCAATGATATGAAACTTTACACATAAATACAATTATATTATTATATCATTTCCATATTTTCTTCATGCTCTTGAAGGTCACTAAAATAAAACACATATTTATGTTTATATAAAAAATCACTCTCAAATGATCTATAAAGTTATTATTTTTTATTTATACTCAAATTATAAATTAAATAATAACTTATCCCAATAATATTAAAGTAGGATTACATACATACTTTAAATATCTTAAACATAAGATAAAACAGATATTTTAAAACTATTAAGCAATAACACTACAAGGATATTGCTCTCCTCTGAGCCAAACACTATAACACACACATGGCATGCGAATCGGATGGCATTCATATCTTATTATCTANTTTAAATATCTTAAACATAAGATAAAACAGATATTTTAAAACTATTAAGCAATAACACTACAAGGATATTGCTCTCCTCTGAGCCAAACACTATAACACACACATGGCATGCGAATCGGATGGCATTCATATCTTATTATCTACTCTAAGTCTAACAGACACTACACTATTCATATCTCTATTCTAACACACACTATTATTATCAGTCGATCCTCAAGGAAAAGCATCACATCATTCCTTGTTTTGGCCTCCGGGAAGCTTCTCTTTCACTTTATCTACAAGCCCCACCTTCCCGGTTGGATTACACTGAGCAGTCTCAGTCTGGCCTCCAGGAAGCTTTTCTTTCACTTTATCTACAAGCCCCACCTTCTCAGTTGGATTACTCTGAGCAGTCTGAGCCTGGCCTCCGGGCAGCTTCTCTTTGACTTGATCTACGATCCCCGCCTTCTGAGCTGGATTAGGACGAGCAGCTTGATCCTGCCCTTTCCCCTCGTCTCCCTTCTTCGTGCCGAAGAGACCACGGTCCTGGCACTGCTGATTTTCAGCCATGTTAGTACTAATTTGAAAAGTAGATTTATATATCAATCAACAAATTCAGACAGATATAATAGAATGAGCAAAGATGGGATGCGATGGGTGAAAAGGCCGGGCAGATCATGTATTTATAGCTCCGACGGTGGCGTGTGGGTGTCGCTTGCTTTGCTATGGTGCCGCGTGGAAGATAAGTTTATGTTGCTTAATCAACGAAGTTAAAAGGGATATTTTGCAGCTTCTAGGATGACTTGGCTAAAAAGTATATTTTGCAACTTGGAAGGTGACTTTAGCTGCAAGTTTTCTAGGTAAAACGATCATTTTTCTTTAGATCCTTCGATATTCATGTCACTATAAAGTTCACACTCACTGACAAAGTGCCAGTCGAGGCATTTCATTTTCTGAGTAGTGGTAGTTTAGCTAAATCATTTGGTTTTTAAAACTGTTTGGACTGTTTGGCCATGTTATTACACTAGCACAGATGGAAAATCGGCTGGTGAACGCCGATAGGTATCGGTGATAAAACCCTCTTTAAAACCCCACTTCACAAAAAACAAATGCCATTTACATTACCGTGTTTACATTTCAACACTTCAATCTGTGGTTTAATCATGTAAATTTTACAATAAAAACTTTCACAAATATTAATTTTTGTTAATCATCTAAAAGTGGTAATCATATAGTCTTACAATAATTTCTTAATATGATTAGGTAAATGTGAAAAAGTAAACAGGTTAACTGATGCATTCATAAATGCAAGAAAGTTATAAACAATTTCTTAATATGATTAGGTAAATGTGAAAAAGTAAACAGGTTAACTGATGCATTCATAAATACAAGAAAGTTATAAACAATGAATCGTATTCATTGATTTGAGAGGACAACTAAGAATATGAAAACATCTTTTATTGTTAGCCATCAAATTAGGTTTTTAGATTAAAAAATCATTGATTATACACATTGTCAATAAGTATAAACCTATCAACCTAATAATTTAACTAATAATTTAATGAAAATATAAAAACAATGTAACAGCAGCATATCATTCTCTATTTATGTCATTCTCTATTTTTATTGGAATTAAAATTAGGGCAGGGATGGTACGCTCCTAGTAGGCCATAACTCAACGAACAACTTGAATTTTCAATATTTATGTTGTAGGTGTTTTCTATGAAACAAACTTACTGGAGGGTGGTCTACTTAATCTATGCCATTGATTTAACTATGTTCAAATCATCTTCCATGCCACGTTGAGGATCTTAACATGTTTGCATCCCTGATAGGATTTCTCAGGTTATGCTTAGTGGTTCTATTGGAGGCTTAACATGTTTCTACTTATTGCAACATTAATGTCACTAGTTTAAAAAAAAAAAATTGATGTCGTTGAACTTATTAACACTCAGAATATTGTTGGTGTAGCACTATGAGTTCTTGGCAGAGAAGTTGGAGCCCAACCTAGAATAGGTTTGTTTATAGATCAACTGTAATATAGCGAGAACCCCTTTTGCGGTTGTCAACAACGAGTTGGGCATCGTAATGTATCCCAACCCAGCTTTGAAACCATTGTTTCTCCTACATTATGAACATGAAGAATCAACAATAGAAGCTCAAACGATGCAAGACCTGCCTCTCTGCTTTTTACAGGTAGTCCTATGTAGGTCATATTCATATTCCTTGAGCATTTCCAGCAGCAGTTTAATGGCAATTTTTGAAACTAAAAACTCCTCTTTCCTACCATAAATTCGACATAATTTGTTCATTCCAGCAATCTGACACATTAAATCGTAAATATTTAGAAATATAAATTTGACATAATTTGTTCATGCCAGAAATCTGACACATTAAATCGTAAATATATAGAAATTTATGGATGATCATACTTCCACTTTGTCTTTCATCTTAATCTAAGTTCCGTCACCTTGAAAGGTTTTGTCCAATTTTGATCGATGAGAACTTATCAGTAGATTCTGACAACTATGGGGAAGTTTACTACATTATTAGAGGCTGAGTATATTTTGAATAAACTGAAATATGGTAGTAAACTAAGTTTGGTGTAGTGAATTATGAATAATGAAATTTAAATGAAAGAACTTTATAATTGGGGTAGAATGTAGAATATAGTTAGAACTGTATTTGTAATTTGTTATTTTTTTTTAAAAGTGTTAGTTTAAAAATCATATAAGCATTTTTCTATAATAATAAAAGTTAAAGTTATTATAATGGTAATGATGGTTAAAGTAAGATCAAAATTGGTTTATTAATTTTTGGAAAAGTAAGAGATTATTTGGATTTATTTAAAATGTTATTTGGGTGCTTGAAAAACATTAAGAGAAGCATTCCAAGATCATTAAAGTTTTGATGAGTTAGAAGGTTAGGAGGTGTATCAAATTGCTATTAATTGTTATCATTTTGGTCTCTATCCTTAATAATAGATTTTTGGTTCCTAATTATTGCCCATTTTCCTTCCTTTCTGGCTTCCTTTACCTTTTGAACCTCCTTTCCTAATTTAAGGTTATCTTCTGGAATGAGGTCTTGATTTATAAATATATATACATATGACTCTCACCTATTATGTAATTTTATCATGATTAATAAAATTGTGTGTTTGAGGATAATTGGTGAAATAAATATGGTATCTGTATTTCTTTGTAATGTCTTCAATGAGCTATTTATTTTTTATTTAAAACCAGAAAAATAGATTTTAAATTTTGAGATACTCATCATTAGTTTCACATCTCTTTTGAAATTATTTAGAATTTAGTTCTTCTTTGCAATCACTTTTAGAATTTTTTTAAAGATCTAGGGTAGTTAAAATCTAGACATACAATTCTTTATAGATGATTCCAATTGGATAATTATATTATTTTTCATCTATCTCAATGTTTTATGGCTAAAAAATAGGAGGAATCGACTTGCAGAGATAGTCTAGCAGTTGGTCCATATTTGGGAATTTGGGTCCAAAAAAACATCTAAAATATTTCAAAGTCATTTTGGGGCATCCAACAATTTTTTTATGGTCTAAACTTTACTATGGATCAACTATCTATATTATACGCATTGATACCTTTCCAATAGTGCAATAATTGCGTCAATTGGAGTTTGTATGAAAAACTTATGCCCCTCGTAAGTTGACCTACCGTATTGATCACCATGGTGCAAGTGGACGCCACATCAGCCTCCATTACTTAAATTTATGGGGCTAGACACATACTATATTTAATAGGAGATTCTAGAAGTTCCAAACTATATCACCAATTAAGGGTTGAGGAAGTCAATTCCCTAACCCTAGATGACTATTGGGCTATGTTAAATACCAAGTCACTACTAGGAGAAGGGGTTCCATTAAATGTTATTGTATTTTGTTCCATAGCTGAGCCGAACAACTAGGAGTATGAAAATTAGAGAGCATAATAGACAGGGTTAATGTTCTGTAGCATCCTAACATGCCATAGGTCTTAAGGGACTCCATATAGAGTGCATTACTTCCATACTGAAAAAAAGATCCCAGAGAAACCTCACCTTCAAGCGAGGTTTTCTCCCATAAGGGCTTCCTAGAGGAAATCTTTATGTTATTTTGTAGATGGCATGTGATTGTATTTTATTATTCTCTCTTTTTCGCATTTTATCTATTTCGTGAATAAGAAAAAAATATGTAACTAAAGATTCTCGAATTTAAAGGAATTGAACCTTCATAGTGTAGATTTCTATTTTATTTATCAGATCTTTTGTGATTAAGTGTTCCAGTGGAATATCCATGACATTTTATAGATCATATTGGTATCACAAAAGGTTTCTTTGGGGTATTTGTGGGATGTTGTAGGGATCCAAGAATCGACTTAAGAAAGTCACAGAACCCTATTCATGGCTGACGAGTCTATTCATAAAAACCATCAAGATCTAGCAGAGGAGATATTTGCAAGTTTGGAAGAGAAATTAACTGACATATCTCGCAATATATCCCTCCTCTTAGCATCTCTAGCAAGTAATATCATACCGTTTGGAGAAGCTCGAGGCTAAAACTTAGAGATTGGATCAAATGTGAAAATAGGGGATAGTGAAGACCTAGTAAAGGAGTCGAGGAAAGAACTCGAGAAAGAGAAGTCGAGTTCTAGTACCATAAACCCTTCACAGTACTTATTCAATATGGAAGTTAAAGTGGACATAAAGTCATTCGAAGGTGATATTGACACATTAAAATTGAATCATTGGTTGGAACAAAAAAAAAATATTTCAACAATCACCATATAAATGAGGATAAAAATATATAATTTGTCAAACTGAAGTTAGAGGGCCATGCTTTAACCTGGTGGGAAATTCACACAAAGACACTTAGGATGGAGGGTGATCCACTAGTAACTAAGTGGGAATATTTAAAAACCCTCATTAATTCTCAGTTCTATCCTTTTGGGTATGTAGAGGAACAATGGATCTGTTGGCATTACTTTAGGAAAAGATAATGGAAAAGTGCACAGGAGCACACCACCGAGTTTAGGAAAATGGCCATAATGATAGGTATATCTCCCAATGATCCACATGTACTCTTCAAGTATCTATGGTGTTTACATAGTCATCTGCAAAAGAAAGTGATGATTTTGAATCCAAGGACAATGGATGAGGAATGCGCACAAACACAATATCTAGAAACCATAGGCCACAATAAAGGGAAAGAAAGTGGTTCGAAGAAAAAATAGCACTAGGAATATCTCAATGAGGGGAAGAAGAAGTGGAAAAAGGGAAAGGATAAGAAGATGGAAGTCAATGCACATTAGTGCAAGGATCCTAGCAACAATTGCATCCATAGTTGAACTAGAAGAACCAAAAGAAGGAAGCAAAGAAAAAGAATCTTTTATCCATTGATTCGAGCAATTAGGTTGAAAGTAGCTCAAATGTGAATGAAAAGATTGTTTTCACATCAATGCAAAAGGAGGTGAATCTAATTAGCCTTCATCACTAGGAAGAGGAGGAGATGACCAAACTCTTCCACATATAGATTTAGGTCAAGAAGACCAATATAGATGCTTTGTTCGACTCCAGTTCACACGATAATCTCATAGCAGTGGATTTCGTCAACAAGCTTATATTGGAGGTTTTTGATCATTCTAGCCCATATTCATTAGGATGGGTAAATAAGGATGCAAAGATCAAGGCAATGAAATAGTGTAAGATTAAATTTGTTGTAAGTGTTGATTTTATAGATGAAGTAGAGTTGGATGTAGTACCACTAGATGTATGCATAATAGTGCTTGAAATCCCATATTTGTGTATGAGGGATGTTATATTCATGTGGAGATCCAACTAGTAGTCGCATTGAGGATAAGAAATCCTTCATCATCAACGTGCACAAAGTAAAATAAAAATTTCATTGGTAAGTGTCAATCAAGATAAGAAATTGATTAGTTCTATCAAGAAATATGTTTCATTTTTATTGAGGGAGAATCGGTCTGGTGAAGAGTCATTAAAAATAAAGACATCCTTGGAAGTGTGTAATAAGGAGTACTAAGGATTTGTTAAAGGAATATAATGGAGTGTTCCAGGAGCCTAAATCTCTACCACCTAATTTGAGGCAAGTGGATCACAACATCCAATTATTTTTAGACTCCCCTTTGTTGGATATTGGGATGTATAGAAATTCCATTTTGGAAGCAAATGAAGTAAATGAGTAGTTGGAACAATGGTCGGAGAAGGGTGTGATTCGACCAAGTACCTCACCTTGCAGGTCACCCATCATAATTGTTCCTAAGATGTATCGGACTTGGAGAATGTGTATCAATTACAGGGCATTGAACATGATTACACTGAAGAATTGGTAGCCTCTATCCAGGATCGATGATTTGTTGGACCAGATACAACATGCCAAGTAGTTTACTAAGTTGTATTTGGAATCAGGATATCACCAGGTACAATTCAAATAAGAAGATACATGGAAGACTACCTTGAAGAAAAGGAAATGTTTGTATGAGTGGTTGGTTATGCCATTAGGTTTATGGAATGAACCAAGTAAATTTATGAGACTAATGAATGATATTTTATGCCCTTATCTAGATTTGTTTGTTATTGTATATTTGGATGATATATTTTTTTATAGTAGTACTTGGGAGGATTACATATCACATCTTATGTAGGTGTTAGAGACTCTAAGGAAGATCTAATTGTTGGCCAATCTCAAGAAATGAGAGTTTTCTCAACAATATTTTGTGTATATGGGGTATGTGATCAGTGGAGGAAAGCTCATGATAGATCTCACCAAGATGGAGTCCATCATGAAATGACAAGGTCCTACAAGTTGTAGAGAAGTTAGGAATTTTTTGGGGGAAGCATGCAATACTTACAGAAGATCATAGCTTCATTTTCAACAATAGTTGCACCATGCCATGCAATAAAAATAGGAAGTAAAAGTATCTAGTGGGGGATGAGTCAATATAATTTCTTTGATGATTTGAAAAGAAAGATCTGTCAAGAAACAATATAGTCACTAGTTTCATAAAAAAAAATTCCAGGTGTTTCAACATTATAACTTTGATGCCCGTAGGGGTGTAGACCGATTGGCAAGTGTTGTGTAAATGGAAGGAAATATGTAAAAAGAGGTCTCAAGGTCGATTCTCACCCTGATTTACCTGGAGGGTGTGCTTGCGGGCTATGTGTTCCTCCCTAGGGGTTATAAGGCAGCTGGCAGGATTCGACCCCATGTCACGCAAGTACGATACTGTCGTTGTTACCAATTCCCCTAGTTACAAAAAAAAACATTATAACTTTGATATTTGAAAACATCATTAAACTTCTTAAGACTCTGAGAATATTATTGGTTTATCACTATAAATTATTGGCTAGGAGGTTGAAACCCAACCTAGAAAAGGGTCGCTTCTATATCAACTGTAATACAACGGGAACCCCTTTTATGGTTTTTATCAACAAGATAGACATCGTCATGTATCCCAACCCAAAGTTTAAACAATTGGTTCTCTTGCACAATGAACATGAAGAATAAAAAATAAAATCTCAAACGATCCAAGACTTGCCTCTCTACTTTTTACAGGTAGTTGTATGTATATCATATTCCTTAGGAATTTCAAGTAGCAGTTTAATGGTGATTTTAAAACTAAAAACTCATCTTTCCTACCATAAACTTGACATAAATTTAACATAATTTTTTCATTCCATAAATATGACACATTAAGTCATAAATAAATCAATATTTATGGATGATCAGGTTTCACCTTTGTCTTTCATCTTAATCTGTGTTTATGTCATAATGAAACATTATGCCCTTAAAATGTTTTATCCAATTTTGATTGATGAGAACTTATCATCAAATTATCACAACTAAAGGAAGTTTACTACATCATTGGAAGCTCGATATGTTTTGAATAGATTGACATATGGTAGTAAATGAAATTTGGCGTGGAGTGTTATGAGTAAACGGAATTTAAATGAAGGAACTTTACAATTGGGGTGGTAACTAGTTACACATGGAATTTCTATTTGTCATTTTCTTCAGAATTGTTATCTTAATAATCTTAAAGTTTATTTAGATAGGAATTTTTTTATAATAATAAAAAACAAAGTTATTTTAGAACACTTTTAGAAGATAGGTATTTAGTAAGAGATAGATTATCATTGTGACATCTTTGTTATAGTGTTTATCCTAACATTGTTGGTCAAGGACATATGGCATGCTGGGATACAGAGGATTATATATACATTGTGACTTCCATCTATGATGTAATTTTATTTTCATTATTAATAAAATGGTATGTTTGAGGATACTTGG
Organism: Picea sitchensis; assembly: GCA_010110895.2. Classification (NCBI taxonomy): domain Eukaryota; kingdom Viridiplantae; phylum Streptophyta; class Pinopsida; order Pinales; family Pinaceae; genus Picea; species Picea sitchensis. Next base: position 50,169 of record SNQJ01S0011154.1, read on the forward strand.
TGAACTTAACATGGTATCAAAACTATGGAAATCAAATGACCATGTAATGAGAAATGTATGGTAGACTCCAAAGATGAAGGTTCTATTTCTTTGTCAAGCTAAATAATGCCTTCAATGGGGTATTTCTTTGGTTATTTAAATTAGAAAAATAAATTTTCAATTTTGAAATATTGATCATTGTTTTCACATCTCTTTTTGAAATTATTTGTAATTTAGTTCTTCTTTTCAGTCAATTTTAGAATTTTTGTAAAGATCTATGATAATCAAATTTTAGATTTATAATTCTTTATAGATAAACAAATTCTTCATAAAATATTTGCATATCTAATAAATCTAGCAAATCTATCTTATATTTTGGATAAAAAATAATTGTTTTAATATAAAGTTTATATCAAACAAAAATAATTTTTTTGAAACATTGACAGTGGTAGTTGGTTTGATTTAATCCTCCATTTATGCCCCCCACTCCCACCCATTTGAAAAAGAAAATCTGGTCACACTATATATTATGATCAACGCACAAATTTGTTGCTCTTTATTATTGATGTATTAATATTTATTTCATATTTGTAAGAATATTTTAAGATATAAGAAAGGGACCAAAAATTACAATGAGTGAGATGTGCAAGATTTGAATTCATGCCAATTTTTATGTGGTTCTTATGACATTGCACTCATTTGTCTCTCTATGAACACATGATTTATTTTCCAATGAACTGAATTCATATTTTTGTTTTTTGACCCTGCCCCTTTTCTTTTTTGGGTAGAAAATTCTGATGAAATATTAACAAAATATACATAATTTTAGTCTTTTCTAAGATTCTCATGGAACAATAATGCCTAATGCCTATGAAGAGGATGTCAAAAACCTAGATATCTACTAGCCTTCCCTTAAAGGCAAACTAGCCTAACACTCAAAATTTAATTATAGCAAGTTATGACTAAAAGTAGCATAAGTAAGTCTAAGAGACTAAAGGAAAGTATAATCCATGAAAAAATAGCAAATATATCCAATAGAAACCAAACCAAAACCATAGAGATCCTGACAAGAAGTAGAGTCAATCTCATTCAATGAGATGAGGCACATGAGGAGTATACTTGAAGGTACCTTCCTCATTCCCAACATCTAAAGGAGGTCGAAGAGACCCAAAAAATGAGCTACCATCATCCACCAACTGAAGAGATACCCCATTTCTTTTAACCAACCAAGAGACCATGGTGAGGAGAAACTTATTTTGACTCTTGAGAGCTTCTAATCGTTGTTTGAAATGTCGATAGTCCTAATCTTTCAGTAGCATACCCTGGGCCACCATTGTATTAGTGTGCCAATAAAACTCCATTGTTTTATGAAAATTAGTTTCATGATTCTTAGTGCAACCCAGATCTGGAACAATGTCTCCCTCTTGCCTATTAACATCGTCATCCTCATGATAGGCCCTAATAATATTTACAACTTCTTTCATAGAATGCATGAATTCTTTCACCTTAGGAGAAACTAATCTATTATAATGCTTCGTAGGCTCCTTATCCTCGAGGGTTGTCGAAGTTTTGTGGATTGAGGTCCTCGTGGCACGGTAAACATGTGGGGCCATTGACACCATAAAGCTAATATATTTCCACTCACAGAAAAGGATCATATTAAAGTAGAGGTTTGAAACTAGAGAAAGATCCCAAACCATATTTATTGGCTGGTCATTCTTCATGACGAAGAAAATCTATAGGAAAAGAATTAAATTTCAGTCATCGTTATGAATGGAAACCACTTCCACCATCGGCTCTTGCGTGTCTGGCATGAGTGTTTCACGATCCTTCATTCCTGGGGAGGATATGGATAAGACATTGCTGGTTGGATAATTTCCCATTTACATGCACGAAAAGACAAAGTGATCACCCACAAATCCGTCATAGTTAATGCCTCCCTGACCACTTATCAGTCAATCTGGGTATTTGAACTTTTCTCCTGTCTCAACAAGGGATTTAATTTTCACAAGAAGCATGGAAAATTTTAGGGGCTATATATCTCCCATGGGCTAATTTTCCATTTTTTTCATAAAAAACAATTTGCCAATTTCCATTTTTTCTAAAAATGATTCACCCAAATTCTATAGGGTAAAATTAAATTTTACATTAAAAATCACCAAAAGTTTATACAAACTATATAAAAACCTTAGGAATTTGAATACTTTTAAAAAAATATTGCCAAACATTTTATAGTTTTCATATTAAGAACCAATAAGATTCGTTGAGGTTTCTACATTTTAAAATAAAATTTCAGGATTAAAATTATGGCTACCTTGTGGTATGTTTGACATTGCTAGAAACATCTAGTTTGCTTAAATCTTATTTCTTACAGAGGTGGCACTCAAGTACCAAGATTATGTCCCTCTTAAAAGAATTGTTATGTAACTTAGAGCTTAGTTTAGCTTGAAAACTCATTTGGGTTCCAAGCCTGGAATGGTCTCCTCTTAGACTTATTGTGCTCATGAATATTACTATGGGATTGAGGATTTGGAGAAACCTAGATTGAATTTGGTGAAGAAATACATTCCTTAGTGTTAATGATGCAATGGAAAGGTGTTTGTAATCACATTCCTTCTACTAGAACCATGGTTGATGATTCAATATTTAAAGTATCAATGCTAGTATAATTAGAGAATGAACAAAATCATTCGAAGCATTAGGGTGTAACCTTAATGTTTCCACAAAACCCTTTTCTTCCTAAAAGTCACCAACCAAGTTAGTTACACATTCTTCTCCAACCTCCAGAAACCATGTTTGTGTATTAAAATGATGAAGAAGTTGACAACAAACTTTGATATGGGTACTTAAATCATCCCAAATTTGTTATGTTTCATATAAGAATAATCTTTGAAGTTGCAATTTTCCAATTGAGAGAAGTTTCAAATCAACTTATTTCCAATATCTCCCAATTTGATATATGTTGTTTTTTGTGAAACCTATGGGCCTTGTTGTTATCATTGTATTCTTGTAAAATTAAATAAAAGAGATTGGATTCCTCACTATTTTAAGGAGGCAATTTATTATCGTTGAAGATTTTTTTCACTTCAAGCGGGTATATTCATTTTGGGTTAATGGAAATCATTATGTCAAATTTTGAAATTTTGACAAAATTGAAGGATATTTGTATCTTCTAATTGAGAATTGATAAGACATAAGTTAAATACTCTATCAACGTCTTCTTTCATCAAGTCTATAATAGGGTCAAGTTCAAACACCTATAGATCTCTTTTGCAATGGTTGAAGTGTCTCTTGTGCTTGATACTCTTCATATTTCCATTTTGTTCACTTGATAAGAAACTCATCATGTCTAAATTGGTAAACCTATTCATTGATTTAGAAAAACTAGATGGACACAATAACTATAAGTCTTAGATCCGTCACATGCAAAGTCCATTAATTTATAATAAGTTGAGGAAAGATGTGATGTTGATAAAACTCCAAAATTAAACTTATTGATGCTAGATAATTGGCAAAATGGGAATTGAAAGATTAAAAGAGCTTGCACTTTTTTGATCTTCTATAATTGATGGAATGGTTGTGCACATTGAAAATGAAACTAATCCTTGGAAATCATTGCAACTATTTAAGAAAATGTTTGATACTCAACCTAAATTGAAATGGGTTTATATCACATACAAATGTCCTTAAGAAAAGATTTATTGAATGGGGAGATGTCTTGGAATACATATCTCATTTAAAAAGTATCAGATAAGAAACGTTAAAATGTGGTTTTAAGGATGTAGAAGAAATTGTTATGACCTCAATATTGATCAATGGTTTTCCACCCTCATGTAAACATTTCTTGGAAGCTTTCCAAATCACTAGTAAAACGGAGAATCAAACTTTTGATTCCATTTGTAACTTGTTGATTCAACATGAAAAGACTTTTGGTAAAAAAAAAACTTAGGGAAGATATTCTCTTTACCAACTCAAGAAAAGGAGAAGGCTCGGGAGGAGGAGGCACTTACAATGAAATCATACGAAGAAGAAGAAAGATATCCAATTAAAGATCCAAAGGAAGAGAACGATTTAATAATTCGAGAAGGTAAGAGCATGGTCATGGTAGAAGTCAAAAATAGGAAGAAAAAATAAAAATCAACAATATTTTAGGAAATGTCAAAATTCTCCTACCAATAATAATCAATCATGAAAAGTTGAAAATATGAATAAATTAAAGTTCAATAGTTTTCTTGGCACTCGGCATGTGGTAGAAGGTTGTAGAACATCAAATGAAAATTTTCCCAAGAATAAGAAAATTTTCAACTCCAAACAACATTGTAAGTCTATTATTGCTTCAACTTCATCTCAATGTGTGGATATTCAAGAGGATGATTTTGAATATATGTTAACGACTAATCAAGAAATAATATTTGTAGATTCACTTTCCACCAAGAAGATGATGAGAAAGGATTAGGAAGATGATTGAATATTAAATATAGAGGATACTAAAAATATGTGTTACATAAAACATTATTTGTGGACATATTAGGATATGGAACTTAATCCAATTTATTTAGGATATGACACAAACTAAAATCCTCAAGGAAAATGATGATACCACTTTTCTCTTCTAGGAATTAGTAAAAAATTACTTTCCATCATTTGCTCTATTTGAACCTTCACGAAAAATTTGTTGTCTTTGATCCCCCTTAGACAAGGAGGTCATAAAATTATCATTGGAATTGGAAACTTATCAAAATCAACTCAATCAAATATAATTTCAAAACATTAATGAAGTGTTATGAAGATGAATTTTTTTTAGGTATACAAGGCATAGTCATTCCTCACAAATAGAATTTTGCAACATCAATGGATTTATCCCCTAGCTCCTTAATATTATGGCATTAAATATTTGAACATTTGAAATTTAAAAGATTAAGTGTCCATTTATTATGCCTTATTTTTTAAGTCTCATATTCAAGTTTTTGTCTTGACTTGATATGCCTTAGTACCTAAAGACAAAATGACTAAGTTGGATTATTACAATATTAAATGCATGCTTACTCGATATTTAGATAAAAGGAAAGGCTATAGGTTTCTATTTAGTAGGAAATTCAGTATTAGTTGTGATGTTGTCTTTGATGAAATGGAAAGTCATATTTCCGAAAAGATTGATAAGATCCTTAGTCACCTAGTGAATAGGTAACTCAAGGAAAAAAAATTCTTCAAAAAATCCAAGTTGGGTTGAAAAGAACTTATCCCCCAACATGAATCTTTCAGGGTTAGATCGATCTTATTATCATGATGATTCTTCCTCATCGCAAGATAGATGGGTGGGTGTAAACTAATGATGGTCTGTCATGACACATTAGTGGCAATGAGAATATGGAGAAACAACAAGCTATTAACTTGGAGGGATTTTTCAAGGTAATTTTACCATGAATTTTAGTATAGCTTAAAAAAATGAAATGTAGGAAATTGAACTATCTTTCTAAATATATAATTTTTATTTATAAAATTTGTGAGCAAATATGTGAAATTTGAATTTTTCTAAAAGTGCTATGTTATTTTTCAAGCAAAATATAATGCATATGTTTCCATCAGTGAAAGTGTTGAGTATCTTAATGATGCAATTTCCTTAAAAAACATTGTATAATTGTAAAAAACTCATTGTTCTAGTGCATAGTATTTTTTCAATATATATATAGAGAGAGATAATTATGAAAGTCATTATATCATTGAAATTACAAGGCCTTGCATTAGTGTAGGGTATGAGGGCCTTAATATTATCAAAAAAAATTATTTTGTTTTTAGATTATATGTATTAATCTCTTCATTGAAATTACAAGGCCTTGCATTAGTGTAGGGTATGAAGGCCTTAATATTATCAAAAAAAAAAAATTTGTTTTTAGATTATATGTATTAATCTCTTCTTGTGCAGTGTATAACTTATTTTTAAAATGGTTAAGACGACAAAAATTTATAGCATAAATAAAAAGAGGTATCTATTTTACAATTTTGATATATGTCAAGAAAAAAATGATCTAGATTGGATCATTATATTATTTTTTATCTATACCAATGCTTTGAGAGTGGAAAAAATTAGAGGAATCAACTTGCATGATCATTTATCAATAGGTCCTTGTTTGTAAAATTGGGGTTTGAAACCTTCCGGAGCCATTTTGAGGCATTAAATGACATTTTTTGGGTCAAAACTTTCCCAATTTTATTTCAAACCCATTGACATTGATCTTCACTCAAAGAACTTTACAACAATGCAAAAATTACATTATTCCTCCTGCAAGTTGACCTACCATGTTGACCACCATGGTAGGATAGGAAGCCACTTCATCCCCCGTTACCCAAGCTCATAATTAAACATGGTATTAGAGCTTAGGGTGTGTTAAACGTGTTGAAGTGCAACAACAGGTACACAAAGATCCAAGCTAGCTTGATTAAGTTTTCAGTGTGAGGTCCATGACATCCTCCATTTCCGTTAGGGCCAAGGATCAGCTCGAAGGATATGTCAACTTCAATGTGTGGAAGATCTGGATAACAATTATTTTGCAGGAGCATGATCTCAAGCAGTATGTGACCACAGTGGTGGATGAACCCACGAATAATGCAGGAAGAGCGTCCTTCATGAAGATTCAAGAAAATGCCAAGCAAATCATCTTTGACTTAATCAAAGATAGTATAGTGCCTACAATGACTTCGTTAATGACTTCTAAGGACTGTATGGATACCTTGGTGAATCTGTATGAGAAACATGCTCCAAGTTAGAAGAGGACACTTAATCACAAGATTAAGTATTTGAAGATAGATAAAGGCGAATGAATGGCATCTTTATGTTCCAGGATATCCCAAATCAGAGATCAACTTTTGGTCACAGGGATGACAATGGACAATGATGATTTAGTGCAGGCCATTTTTGACAGTCTTCCCTCTTCATGGGATACCTTCTTATCCAGTGTAAGTGGGAGACAGATTCAGCCCACGTTTGAGAGGTTATGGCGTGATTTCCTCTAGGAGGAGAGTCACACAACTACCAAGATTGAACCAACGAAACAAGATCACTCATCTTTAGCATCAAGATTCAAGGGAAAGAATAAAGGCACTTTCCAAAAGGGCCCTCAGAGGAATCTAAACACCAAAGGTACATTCAAAGGAAATAGTATTGATACATCTAAGATTAAATACTTTAGTTGTAATATGTTGGGTCATTTTGCTAAAGATTGTTGGTTTAGAAAGAAATATCCCAGGAAAGGGAAACATCATGCCTCTATTGTTGATGATGATGAATCCAAAGGAAATCAGAAAAGTTATTCTAATGAGAAAGAAATTACAAAAGAATATTACTTGGTTTCTTCCTTATCCAGTTCAGTTTTCACACTATCAAAAACTTGGTTAGTAGACAGTGGTGCATCAAAGCACCTGACAGGGTTCAAGGAGATCCTCTCAGATTTCGAGACAAAATATTTTGCAGATCATGTTGGATGACAGATGTTACAATATAGAGGGAGTAGGGTCTATATCCTTCAAATTGGAATCTGGGGCTAGACTTCATGTTGATGAAGTATTATATGTTCCAGGGCTCAAGAAGAATCGACTATCAATTGAAACCCTTGAGGATAAGGGATATTAGTTGGTCTTCAAGGACAGGAAGGAACTACTATGGGCTAAAGGTAGCCACTTAAGTACTACAAATCCCATTGGAACTCAGAGTGGAGGATTGTATGTCATGTTAGGATATTCAGTTCAGGCATTAGCTCATGATGCAACTAGCTCCAGTGAGTTGTGGCACAGAAGACTTGGACATATTCATTACAAAGTTCTTCCATATCTACAGAACATGGTATGTGGCATGCAACACATATTTCATTAAATTTGGAAATATTCTATTACATGGACTTCATTAACATTGAGTTTTTTAATAAATCCTTAATATATTCCATGGAGGAAGTCAATATATTGAGATGCCTAGTGTGGACTTAAGTAAGTGATTTTCCTCTAAGAGCCAATGCCAGGAGTAGGCAATGAAAGAAAGGGTCTTTGAAGAGTAGTACGCAGGAAATGGATATTGATCTCTCCTCATTGTCGATTCTACAAAACCACTGACCTGATGTAATAGTGTCAACCAACCATAGAAAAATCAATCATGATTGGGCATTACTTTCACCAAAAGGAGGAGAAAATGATAATAATTTTAAATGCATAAGAGACAGATGTTGTAACACATTTTTCAAGGTTTTTAGTTGAACTTTGTATATGTCCCCATTTTCTTTGATTATTAATCATTAATGTTTAATGTAACTACTAATAAATTATCAAAATTAAGATATTGATTTTCAAGTTTAATCATATATTCAAAGTATTCATTTTTTATTCATCTCACATTAGTCTGAATAACTCACTTAGGACTCATTATTAATTCATTCTAATTATTTTTGTAAGAAATGTGAGTTTTATTTCAAAAATACATATCACATATATACATGTATTGATGCATATAATTAAATAAAATTCAATAAATAGTGTTGTGCCTTATTGGCTTATATGAAATGATTTCAATCACTAATAATTGATTTAAGAATACAAATTTACAAAAATTATGGATGGGGAAATCAAATTCCATACAATGCAAAAGTTCAAAGACATCTATCTATGACCCATATCCAATGAAAAATAGTCCACTTAACACTCATTATCAATTAATTCTATGTTTTTTTAAGAAATACATTTTTATTTACATGAAGTTTTATTTCAAGAATTGCATCGCATTTATACACTCATATTAATGCATAATATAGGTAAATAGAAGTCAATGTCCTTAAATTGGCTTATATAAGATGATTGCAATTATAAATAATTTATTTAAGAATACATATTTATAAAAAGTTATGGATTGAGAAATCAAATACCTTATAATTTAAAAAGTTCTAAGTCATTCATCTCTAACCCATCTCTCATTACCATGAATAGTCCACTTAGCATTCATTATTAGGAAATTATAAGTTTTTTTTTGGAAGAAATGCATCGTTGTTTATATGGAGTTTTGTTTCAAAAATTATATATCACATTTATACACTCATATTATATCACATTTATGCACTCATATTAACGCATATAAGTAAATAAAAGTCAACAAATAAATATGTGTATTTTGGCTTATATGGGATGATTTCAATTGATTTAAGAATAAAAAGTTACAAAAAGTTATGGATAGCAAAATCAAATGCTTTACACTTTACATTCATCTATGACACATCTCCAATAAGTGTCAATAATCCACTTAGCACTAATTATCAATTAATTACATGTTCTTTTAAAGAAATGCAACTCTATTTACATGGGATTTTATTTCAAAAATTACATAACACATATATTAATGCATGTATGCAAATAAAAGTCAATAAATGACTTTGTATGCCAAATTAAAATAGCAAAATTTACAAGTCTATGCAAATATTTTTGTCTATGCAAATGCATAAAAACAAATGGATAACCACTTATATAAATTAACAAGTCTATGCAAATGTATAAAAACAAATGGCTAACCACTTATATAAATTAACATTTTGATCATTTTATTAAAATAAATTATAATATCTTATGCTAATTTATGTTAGGGCACGGAGGAATCGAACCACCAACCTCCTGCTTGTAAGGCAGGCGCTCTTCCATTGAGCTAGTACCCTTTAAAACATTAGAGAAGAGGAATTTCAATGATTTTCTTAAAATTAAGAAAATAGTCTCCAATCATAGTCAATAATGTCTTTGAAATGATATTAAAAAGAAATTTAATAAAAGTCCATATTTCTTATATATTCAATATATGATGCAATGATCTCAACATGGAATGTTTAAGCTAACCATGCATTAAAACATGTTTATAGGAAAAGAAAAGATTCTACTAGCCAAAGACAAAGACAACAAGGAAGGAGCTCCCTTGGCTCTAACAAAATTATGAAATAAATTCACTTTCAATAAATAGAAATATTCAAACAATAAAAGGTAATACAATGGTACCTTATCAAATGACACTTATGTTTTTAGGCAATCCCTTTAGAGAATAATAGTTGTAAGGACATCACAAGAGACTCATATTATAGTTCAAAACAAAAGTATGCATAAATTGTTTTCCACCTAGTCAATATATTGAAGCTACATGACAAACAATGGATTGCCATCCTTAAATTTTTGCAAAATGTACATGCCATCATTCTGGTAAATCTTACCAAATATATTAACTATAAAATCATGTTGTTCCATTAGATTCTACAAACTTGAAAGATTCTATACTAAGTCCAAAATAACAACCATTCGCTTCAATCTACAAAAATGTTACCCCAAAATTACCACCTACAAACTTTAGTTGATAGTTTAGGCACAAAAAGATAGCAGTAGACAATGAAAATCATAGTTTTTTACAGTTACAACCTTAGAGGTTATTCTCTAAAACCTATTATGGATTTCATGTTTGATAAATTAAAAATGCTACAAGATGCCACATCTTGGATTTCTTCCAAGGCCTTGTGTAGAGGAACCA